>OZ024784.1:669381-799381 GCA_964017065.1 Haliclona indistincta | reverse complement strand
GTCCTTAAATTGCTGTTTCGTCATATCCTCCAACAATAACTGCTTTCACTTTTACAGCCTTATCGTAGTCTGTCATGGCAATAGAGTGATCGCCGGTTGGGACATAGCCTCTTACAGCTTGGTGGTTCACGGCTATAGTATGGTGGTGGTCTCCATCACTGAATCCTTCGTCCTCACAACTTGCTTCGGTAATGGTGGATAATGTCTTCATTACTGTGTCCCTTCTGTATAAATCATTTGAGGCAGCTGCTGATGGTGTGGAAGAGTCTTCCTGCCCACTGGTCTCAGCAGGTTGCTTCTTGTTCACTTCCTTTGCCTTCTCTACTAACATCATGTAGTCCTCAAGTCTCAGTTCGTCATAAGGTCCCTTCACAACTCCATTCCTTCGATCTTTATTTCTCCTCTGTTTAGATCTCGCTCTGTACTGTACGTACCCTTCTTTGTCCTTTTGTGTCACCGTTGTCTGCTCATCTTTAAGATCATCTTTCTCCTCGCTGCTCATCTCAAGAGTGTTGTCACCACTGTATCGATCTGCACCAGCTGTCTCTCCGCAGTATTCTCCGGTGTCAAGGTCTAGTATGTCTTGGTCACTTTTCGGAGCAAGGTGGTCGAACTTGTAGGGCATGTTACTGAAGCCGATATCAATGTACGGATAGAGCTCTTCTGTGTGGTGGCTCAGGAATTGATCGAAGATGATGTGTAGATCTGCAAATTTAGGTCTGCCAGACACATCAGGATGCCAGCAGGCTTGGATGATATCATAACTGCGTAGAAGACAGTAGTAATTTTGCTGTGAGCTTTATTGTGTTATTATTAATTACTATAGGTCTAGCTTTATTGCAAGGCGCTACTTCTGTGCTGGTTGTAGTATTTGCAGCTGAACTTACATTTCGTCAGTGCACTTTTCTGGTTGTTCGAGTCTGTAGCCATTTTTTAGCATTGTGAGTAGGTCCTTCTCTGTTAGAGCTGCATATGGAAACTTCCCTACAAAAAGAATGCTTAATATTCATTGTGTCCTTGCTCTTACCAAGAGTACATATCTCCCAAATAGTTACACCAAATGACCACACATCAGAAGCCGTTGTAAACTGTCGTCTGAATATGGACTCCATTGCCATCCACCTCAGTGGTAGTCTGCCGTGGTTTGTCAGTGTGTACACCTCGTCCTGCCCCACAATACGTGACAACCCAAAATCAGATATTTTAAGAGTCATCTTCTCTCCCACGAGGATGTTTCTGCAGGCAAGGTCACGATGGACTATACCCAAACCAGATAAAAACTCCTAAATGAGAAAGAGTCTCTGTCTGAAAGCACCAAGCTCTAGATGGGAAGTAATGAACCTACCATTCCAGCTGCGATCTGTCGAGCAGAGTCAAGTATCTGTCGTTCAGTAAGAGTTGTCATTTCAAGCCTTTTCTCTGAGTCCAGTTGAGAGTATGCTCCCAGTGGCTCCTATGATATCATTACGAAATGGTATAATAGTCACCTTATAATGCAGCTTACTAGATAGGGATAAGGCACTTGAGCACTGTCACTGTCCTTTGATGCCTGTAAAATCAGTTTGACTTGTGCACACGTATGAAGTCGTTGTTATTTACCTCAATTTTTTTCCTCAAGTTTCTGAGGAAGTTAAGCAAGTTTCCATACTTGACGTACTCCACAACTAGCATCAACGGCTCAGCTCGAGTGATGCATCCGAGCATATTCACAACGAACCTGCTCAACTCGTCTGACGTGCTTGAAACACTCTTCATCATCTCGATCTCTTTGAGGAACGATTCTTTTTCCTCTTCGTTTGCCATACCTGAAAACATGTGATGATCTGTGAGTCTTTATGTCAAATTACTTACCTCTCAACATCTTAACAGCAACAGGCATGTGCTCTACAACTGGTTCATGGCTTGGTCGACGAGCAGTTGAGGTCTTCCTGACTTGCACGTTGTAAAACATCCATAGCTTCCCCAGGAACACCTCTCCAAACTCGCCGGACCCGAGTTCCTGATCCTCATATACCTCAAGACACTCCCAAGGTATCTCCCACTTGTCACTAGGCTTCTGTTGTATTCCAATATAAGGAGGAGGAGGTGGTGGTAGAATATTGAGAAGATCAGGAGTGGACGAGTAGGACCGATGCTTTGATCGGCGTCTCATGTAGCACAGGACTGCAACAGTGACTATAAATACACCTGCAATGATGACCAATATCATTATTCCTCCTCCTGCCCACACTGCTGGATTGATGGCTGCAGGCAATGCTGTAAGGAAGAGAGAAAGGTGGGTATAAAGGCATTGCTGTGTCTCTTACAGCTTGTCATTGGTGATGGTGCAGTCACAGATGTTGTTATATCGCGTGTAGGTAACAGTATTGTTGGTTTAGGAGCCATAGGCACTGGTAGAATCACTGCCTCACTCCAGCCACTGAAGCAAGGCGGAGTAATGAGCTCACATATTTCATTTGTGGCTCTCATCTAAATGTGACAACACACATGTGTACATGTAGTTAATAACTTCCTGCTTAGTCTCACTAACTTGTATGTGTAATGTTTCAACACCAAAAAGTCGTTTGTATATTGTGCCCGAGTCATTGTACGCCTGATCCTGCGCCTACATGAGAGATCAAGCACTGGTATAATGGTACTAGATCATTGACTCGCCGGTATTTGAGGTACTCGCTTAACACTGAGATCTGCTTCTACTTGAGGATCTGCCTTTGGTGATAGAGATTGCCGTCCAATCCACAACTCATACTCTTTGAGTACACCGACTGGCTGCTCTGGGCTAACCCAGTGAACTGAGAGTATGTATCCATCCACATTGGGCAGTTGAAGCCATTTTGCAGTGACGTTAGTCAGAGGAGAAGGAGGAAATGGACGAGCTTTCACATTACATGTCTTTGAGAGAATTGTTGCTTCATTTGACGGAATAATCTGTGATCAAAACTCAAGTGAATGGACTCAAGTGAGTCTGAATCAACTCACTAGAAATTGATAATCTTCGTCACCTAGTGGAGTTATTCCTGATACTGTATAAGTAAAGTCTGAGGGTGGATGAACCTGTTCAGGGAGTATCATACTATAGCATCCAATCAACTTGTATTAAACTTACTAAGGTTGATTGTAAATCAAGCTCTCCAAACCCTCTAGCATGTTCAAATGTGACAGAGTAAGATGGAACAATGAATCTGTTTGGGCAATCGTTTGGTAGCAGTGACCACATGACGGTGTAATTATATGTAGCCATAGAATAGTCGAATATACCACTGCATGAATCTTCAATATAAGGTTTTGTATTCATTCTGTGGACCATCGATGAACTAGTAAACCCATCTTGAAATGAATTTGAAATCACCTGAGAAAATGTGTCATGTGATGAAAATATTATTATGGTACTGTTTACCATAATATTGTATTCACAACGCAGTCGAGGATAAGGACCACTGTTTCTGATACTCATAGTGTATTCCGTTGTATTCTATGGAGAACCAGACAAACATCAGATTATTAGGCCTTGCACTGATGTATGTTATAGCCTTCACTGATGCTGTTATGCACATGCATTATATGCACTTATGCTGTGCCAGACCTACCGAGCTGATATCATCAATGATAATGCTTATTCCTGATGAGCATCTTGAATTTACTTCTGGTAGAGCTTCTAGCCGATAGCTTTCCAGCTGATCAAAATCTAGCATTGAGAATGATGGTTGTTGCGTTGCTAAGTTTCACCAGCTTGCACTCACTGTCTGGTCTCTGCCATGTGATAGTAATGTTGGCTGCGTCTTGGTCTGACGCCTCACAGTCTGCGATGAATGTTGTATGTATGTTGGTAGGTGGACCAGCAAAACCTGATTCATTAGAAAGTAAGGTAGCAGTACACTGAGGTATCCAAACCTGCTCCAATGCAAACAGTAGCATTGTTTATAAGAGAAGACTGTTGTTCCAACAATACTGTAATCTTTGAGCAAGAATCTAATTGCAGTGCTAACAATGTTGAACCGTTGTTGTTGTCCAACTATAATAGAATAATAATGATCATACATGTTGCAACTTTTTCAATCTTACTATATTTTCGGAGGTGATGTTCTCTTGTACTGACGTGGATCGGATTGTCACTTCGCCAGACAATGTGGGGTAAAATTGGTAGACAAATTGACGACCAGTGACTGCTGTGTCGCCGGAAGTGAACAATTGTGAGAAAAGAGCAGGACATGTGCAATTTGTCTGTTGGAGTGCGATAAGAGAGATTTTACTATGAACCATTATCGGGCCCGCCCACTATGTTTGCATGCTAGCGGGAAGCCAGCCAACCCACGCTATATTGGTCAGGAAGACACAACAAAGCTACTATAATGCTGAGCTGCCCAGACACTCAACTGCCCAGCTACTGCTAAGCTACTTTATAATAATAATAATTTTATAATACCTTGTTTGTATTGCAAATACACTGCGTTAGATTGGTCGACTCGTCGTACATTCTGGAGCTAGTGCTGATTCGAGTGCACTCATCGAGTAGCTTGGTACAGTCGACGTCTTGTTCGTCACCAGAATTGCTCTGACAGTGCACGTTCGTGCTAGAAAGGATGACGACGAGTGCAGTTGCCCAAACGCACAGTGCCCAAAGTCGACTCGAATACGCGACTGCTGTCATAATAGCTATACTTGGTACTAGAGACTCAGCTGTGCTGTAAGTTACGTGTGTTTATAGTTGCAGGCGTGGTACACTGGTGTGTTGCGAAACTTTACATGTGTTAGACAAAACCAAAACAGCAGTTGCATTAGTTAATTTCATTAGTGCTACCACACATACAGAAGGAAAATAACTGCATAGACTACAATGACTACATTCATAATCATGTATTGCTATTGTTGGGTTCGTCTTAAAAATAAATCAAAATTATTAAGGGTCAGTCAAAGAGTTCCATGGAGCAAATGGCTGTTTTTTACTGTTCTAGTTGGGTTTTCAACATGTTATTGTTTGGGAATGCCGTGAGCATGGTCTTATAGAGTCATCTCCATCTTCAAGTCCTTCGTTTAGTTCTGAGCAGCTGGAACTGTCTCCATTAGTGGGAATGTTGAGGTAGTATGGTTTGGCAGCATCAATGTCAAGACCAATGTAGGGCAAGAAGTTTGGTTGAGTAGAGATGAGAGAGTCAAACTCTGCTCGTAAGATTGAGAAAGAAGGTCGCTCCTTTGGCGCCTCTCTCCAGCATAGTGTCATGATATCATACCTGTGAGTGTGATGGCTCATATTAAGACATGCAATTCAAGGGCAGCTTGTGCTGTGCTGCATCATGTTACATGATAGTACCAGCATAAACCCAGTAAGGCTTATATACTACTCACACTTCAGAAGAACAGTTTTCTGGTTTTTCCAGTCTGAATCCATTCCTGAGGTGGTTCAACAAATTAAAGTTTAATACTGTTGGATAGGGGAATCCACCTGTTTTGAATGAATAATTGTTGTTGACAGTTTCTCTACTAAATACTGCCCTCACCTAATGTAGCTATCTCCCACAGCACAACACCATATGCCCACACATCTGAAGCTGAGGTGAACTCCCTCTCAGTGATAGACTCAATCGCCATCCATTTCCATGGTTGACGTCCTCTACTGCTCTTAACATAAACATCATCTGTTGTGAGAAGTCGAGACATGCCAAAGTCAGATATTTTGAGGGACTTTCTCTCTCCAACCAGAATATTACGACAGGCAAGGTCACGATGAATAATTCCCAGACTTGAGAGATATTCCTACAGCAAGAACAATATACTTCATACTGTATGACTGCATGGTAACTTTAATAGATTCACCATTCCAGAGGCAATTTGATAAGCAAATGAGAGTAGATTTACACAGTCTATCTTGCCTAGCTCTACATACGGATTTTCACTACTAGGATGTACACTGAGTTGCTTGATGTCCTTGTAGTCACCTTCTGATGCTTCATTCATTAGAGGAACCTGCATGCAGAGAAGTATCACTAGCTGTTCATACTAGAGAACACATACCTGTTGATATTGGTATGTCTGTTCCGTTAGTTGTTCATACACCTAAAGAGTTGATCATTCTACAATAATTTAGGAAGATCACAAAAGGTCTAACTATTCACTACAGTGGAGCCTCGCAAAATCTGGACATCCATAAAAGCTGTTCTGGTTATTTTATCATTGTCTGCACTTCAAGGCCTGGTGAAAATGCACGTAGAACACATTGTGTTCCTGCGCAGCACTGGAGTCCATTATGTTGTCTGTATTTCAGAGGTTCGTACTAGCTAGTTAATATATAGTTCGGGTTTAGTGGTTAGTAGTGCTAAGTGTGTGTACCCACTGGTAGTTAAAGATTTAGAGGCATTGAAAAGCATGTTCTTGTACATTTTATTTTTTTTTATTCTCGTCTGTTCTCTAATAAATATTCTTATAACAGAACCCCCAAACGCTAAATGCTCACCAAACTCCTAATGTTTCGCAAGTAGGAGAGCAAGTTTCCATACTTGACGAACTCAGTGATTAGACAAAGTGGCTCCTGTACTGTGACACAGCCCATGAGATTCACAACATGAGGATTTTTTCCCTCTGAGACAGTCTTTAAAGTGCCGATTTCTTGAAGAAAATCCTTTCTTGCTAAACCGCTGGCAGAAGCTGGTAAAATGAAACATTGTTTAATATTATTATCGATTTCTTTATTTCTTACGTTTCAACAACTTGATGGCAACAGTTGAATAAATCACATTTTTCAAGGAAGCAGGAATTTTTGGATTATTGATAGGACCCTTAACCATTCCTTTGTAGACTTCTCCAAAAAATCCTTCACCTACTTGATCATTAATGATGACATCACAAGCTGGTATCTCCCAGTCATCTAGTACTGGACCATCAAATAAAGGCAAATTTAGTTCATCTGTTTCTCTCCTTGTGTACATTGGGTTGTCATTGGCGTCCTGTATTGTTTAGAAGGTGTCAATCGCTAGTAGTGTCTGGTAATGCATTAGGCTCACTTTGAAGCTAGCAAGATACCGATTTCTTCTGCGATAACGACGGCACAATATCACCATGACAGGACATAGGAATCCTATAATGAATAGCACTACCACACAGGCAACTATGACTCCATACACAAAGGAAGGCGGGTCGTGACCCTGTGATGGAACTATTCAAAAGGATAGTCATATCACTCATTCTTAGTGAGGTCATTGTGCAGCTGTTACCTGGTGTAACAGTCACAGTGACAGCTGGTGAGCTGCTCACTAGAGGGCGTTGGGTTGTGGATAGCTCAGGCAATCCTGTACACTGAGGGTCCAGTACATGGTGCTTTGATAAAGGAACAGGAATGCTCCAATTGCTCCAGTAATACCCATTATAAGATCTCATCTGTAATTGATAATATAGTGTACTGATGGTGCTACATTGGTTAGTTGATTAACACTTACCTGCAGATAAAGGCATGTCACCGTCTCGATCTGAAATATTCTATCAGTGATGATACTGTCATTTGTTTGATCAACCTGCAGTGATGAATCGAAATATTATCATTAAAATAGTTTCGAAAGTACCCGACTAATTATCTTTAGGTAAGGTAGATGCAATGGTTGGCTGTCTTGATCTGGCAGGAGTGGCTCTGCAGCAATGCGTGACTGGTACTGCTGTATTGGACCATTGGGAATGCTTGGCGGGTGCCAGTGATATGAGATGTTTAGTATTTCGTCAGTAAATATTTGTTGGGTTATAGTAATGGAGCTTGCATTGATGGGACAGGGTGGTTCTGAGTTAGTGGCAACACGACAGCTGACACTACGGGGTACACTCCTCCATGGATACTCATGATTCTTTATTGCACTGACCTATCAAACAAATAAGTTGATGACTACAGAATATTGCTCCTAACTCACTCTGAGTTGATATCTTAAATCAGGATCATTATTTGGTTGTAGGTCATTGACATTTATAATATACTCTGTGGTATTTATCTATACAATAAATATACTCTCTTATTGGCTAATACATAAATTTATACTGCCTTACATGTGTGTAGATTGTTATTTGAGTGTATGCTTCTATCGGTGGTGCTGGTTGCTTAACAATGTCAACAAGAGAAGGAATGGCAATGAATCTATCAATTGCATCAATCAGTCCAGGAAAATCTGGCAAAATCAATGTAGCAAATATTTTTATAACTCCATTCGGATGAAGCTGACGTCCACACTGAATCTTCATTTCAAGTAAAGGCCCTGCAGATGATTTACTGCTGTTTGAGCTGTACGTGATGTGTATGATACTCACATACTGGCTCCATTATTGTCATTACAGGATTTGTATTAGGATATGCAGTCATCTATACAAGATATACAATACAATCGCACTCAATGTAAATATCTAACTCTCACTTGTATAGTGTAAAAGCACTCAAACACTGCCATATCATTCTCATCTCTGGACTTCAGCAAATAACTGTTAAAATTAGGTGCCTGTGTGTTATAGTACATGATTATGAATTTGAAAATTACATATCTGACTATATTGTATGTATTGAATGGTCCACCACAGGTATCAGAAAGTTCTGGATCCACAGTAACCATTATTTGATACCGTTCTATATTTTGATAACCTGATCATTATAAAGTAAATCACAAAGACCATGATAATTGTTAAGATACCTCTTGGACGAGTCCATGAAATGTTCACTATTGCATGCTTTCTAAACCGCAAGTCCTCAGTATATGAGAATGAGAGGTCAGCGCCATGCAGCTGTTCTGGAAAACCTGTTTAACACTATAGTTACTGCACTCATCACATTTACATCACTCACTCACCTCCGAAGACACACTGCACTAGTGATGGTGAATAATCACTGATGCTGTTCTTGCTGACCAGAGCGTAAGATACATTGACCATCTCACATGTAGCATACTCCAAATCAATTTGATCCTCAGTTGTGAGCTGCATGCATAGTTATTATATTATAATGCACTCAACCAGACCCTGGGCCTGGACCACATAAAGTGGACCTCATTGCAATTGGGTGTGGGTCAGTAGACCTCCAGACCCCACTAGCTTTTACTTGTCGTCTTAAGCAGCTGTCTGCTCTAAATTATCAGCTTATCAGTAGTCATACTTAGCAGCTATCTTGTCATGTTTAGCGGAAAGCTGTACCTGCCATGTGTAATATGTTCCATTGATTGTCATAGTTCTGATGATGAAGCTAACGAACGATGGCTTCTCATTCTCTCCACTTCCTTCATTGTTTGCTGTGGCAGCTTTAGCAAATGCTGTGCTATACTGTCCTCCATTGGCACTTCTTGTCCGATGAAGATTAAGATGTGTTGTATTAGAATTAATGACGACAGCTGTAGTAAATTAGTGATAATTATCAGTTTGTGATATAATGTAAAAGTATAGATAAAAATGTTGTGACAGTATTTGTGTACATGTATATGCATATTTATACATCAGCAACATTATAGCATTGCATTGTGCACTTCATATCATAACCCAATTATCAGTCATGCAAGTTTGTTATTATTAAAAGTGGTCAATATATCCTACTCACTTGCATTTGTCTGGTCTACTATTGAATTGAGTATATCACAACCTTTTCTACATATTGGTCTTCTCTGCATAATAACAAAAGACATAACACAGACTGAATCAGACTATTCCTAAAACTTACACATCTGACAGGGCAGTTGGAGTCACTGTACGTATGGTTACTGCAGTCTGTTCCTCCGCATTGGTCAGTGCAAAAGTCGGTCTATAGGATGAACAATAAAATTATTTATACATGGATATTTTAATATGCAGAGTATAGCTTACACATTTATCTCTGCACTGTTCACTAGTCAACATAGGATTGTTGGCGCTGATTACACATCCTCTCTTGCAGTCAAGGAGCTGCATTGTTTTGGTTAACAGTTATGAGAATTAAAACAGGTTTCTGTTTTTACCTGTTGATACATCTTGCAGTCAGAATCCAGTGATGTCCTATCGGTTATGACAGACCAGACCCCACTCTATTATGTAGAGAAGCAAATTATCACTCTGTTATCACCCTTTGACCAATTTTGAATAATTTCTGGATAACACTTAGACCTTCCTCAAAGACAACCACTGAGCACACCTTTCATTGTTACTATGACAAGTTGTAGTAGCAATAGCTGAGCATGAACTGAACTACTGACACACTCAGACTGGCTCACCACCATCAAAGCAACTAGCCCCTCCTAAAGCTATTCAGTCAATAATTTCAAGTGCAGAACTTTGAATTCAAATGTACAATACCAAGCTGTAGACAGCTCATGAAATGCCTTCAGGCAGTATATAGCTCATAATAATAGTGTATTCAAACTTTCAGCATTGCAACACTCATACCACATAAATTGAGATAAGGTTCACAATCACAGCATTAACCCTGTACATGAAATTTACACTGCTGTGAACAGCCACCAAATAGCTCTTAGCCATGTTTTATTATTCTGATTGTAATAACTTACCAATGGTGTGGATGGCAACTTGCCGTCTGCTTCTCCTCGACTGAAGTAGGTTGATATCTGCAATGCAACAAAGGTTGACGTATCAAAACATTCTCAACAAGTTGGGCCGTACTCTCAAGAGAGGCTATGCAAACAGGCTCACTTTGTCTGCGCAAGCTGCAAATCACTTGGCTTCCTTGACGAGGTCATCCTCACTTGCTGTTGGAGGAGCAATGGAACGAGTGGACGGGTTGCACATTTGTCCACTGCATGCTTGCGTTCCACCGAGTGCTGTAGAGCCGTTGCTCGGAGCTGTGTTCAAAATCGCTAGTAGAACGGCACTGACTGCTAGTAATACAGTTGTAGCCATCACTTTTGCTGAGCCAGGTAACTCGAATTTGCTGTAGGACGACAATAATGATGACCGTGTTGTCGTGTTTTATGCAGTCAAAACAGCGGTTTTGTTTTTCCAGATGCATGCAGCTCGACTTGCAGGCCCAACCTCTTTGGCTGAGGGGAGTTACAGCCTTCTCCACAAACTGGCTTTTCTGCAATTATTAATTGCATCACAATTAATGCAGACCGACTCCTCACTATTTAAAACAGCTAGGATTTTGACACTGATGTTGCAAACAGGCTCAACAATACTGTACAATACTGTAGATTTGTTACCAGTTGATGCATCTTGTAGTCAGAATCCAGTGATACCTTATCAGCTATGACAGACCAGTTGAACTCACCCTTTTATCATGTCAAGAGAAACATTAGCTATGTCCCGTAATGACACCCAAATAGTTGAGCATGAGCTAATGATATCTACATGCAATGCACTTATTAATCAAGTTCAGACAGGCCATATGCCAACTATGCAAAGTTGTACACAGTGTTGCATGTCTTGTCACTTTTACATGTTAACATGTGCAATCAATTCCTGGTCTCCAGCCCAAATTTCCAACCTGGCCTGATTAATTACCAATTGCATTGGTGTGAAAGGCAATTTACTGTCTTGTCCAGCTCGACTAGACAAAATGGAAGAAGCTATAGTATAATTATTTTATTTCAATGCAGCACTGCACCGCATAAAGCATGTAGGATTGCTGTGCACTTCATGTAATGGCGTGCTGGATAAAGCATGTAGGGACTGTGCACTTCATGGCAGTAATGGCGTGTTGTATAAAGCATGTAGGGACTGTGCACTTCATGGCAGTAATGACGTGTTGTATAAAGCATGTATAGGGACTGTGCACTTCATGACAGTAATGACGTGTTGTATAAAGCATGTAGGGACTGTGCACTTCATGACAGTAATGACGTGTTGTATAAAGCATGTAGGGACTGTGCACTTCATGACAGTAATGACGTGTTGTATAAAGCATGTAGGGACTGTGCACTTCATGACAGTAATGACGTATTGCATAAAGCATGTAGGGACTGTGCACTTCATGACAGTAATGACGTATTGCATAAAGCATGTAGGGACTGTGCACTTCATGTAACGCATAAAGCATGTAGGGATTGCTGTGCACTTCATGTAATGACGTGTTGCATAAAGAAACCAAAATATCAGCTGATATTAATTAATCATGAATACAATTAACACAAAGTGCCGCTACATGTATAATGATGGAGTTCATGTCTAGGTCTGTCTTATGATGCATAATTATAATGGCTAATATTTTACACAGGCTCAGCCATTGAGGAAGGCTGTTCCATAGAGCAAAGAGAGAGTCTGGACTCATAGCTGTGGCTGTTGTTCACTGTTGGAAATGTTACTGATAACATTCCAGTTGGTGTTTCAACATATGCATTGGAAACTGGTCTGGGCATGTCATGAGCGCTGTCAAGAAGTGGTCGTATGGACTCGTATCCACTTTCTTTCTGCAGGTCATCCACTCCATTTGGTTCAGAGGAGCTAGACTTGTCTCCATCAGTCGGAATGTTGAGGTAGTACGGTTTGACGGTATCTATCTCAAGATCAATGTATGGCATGTAGTCTTGCTGAGTGGAGATGAGTGAGTCAAACTTGGCTCGTAAGATTGAGAAAGAAGGTCGCTCCTTGGGTGCCTCTCTCCAGCACAGTGTCATGATATCATACCTGTGCAAGAGGGTGTAGCTCACTATAGTACAGTACCACAAAGCATGCACTCACACTTCAGAGGAACAGTTGTCTGGTTTTTCTAGTCTCAGTCCTCTCCTGAGGTGATCTAACAAATCACAGTTTGATACTGTTGGATAGGGGAATCCACCTGTTTTGAATGAATAATTGTTGTTGACAGTTTCTCTACTGAATACTGCCCTCACCTAATGTAGCTATCTCCCACAGCACAACACCATATGCCCACACATCTGAAGCTGAGGTGAACTCCCTCTCAGTGATAGACTCAATTGCCATCCATTTCCATGGTTGACGTCCTCTACTGCTCTTAACATAAACATCATCTGTTGTGAGAAGTCGAGACATGCCAAAGTCAGATATTTTGAGGGACTTTCCCTCTCCAACCAGAATATTACGACAGGCGAGGTCACGATGAATAATTCCCAGACTTGAGAGATATTCCTATAGCAAGAACATTGTGAAGTTTGCAATATACAATGCTACTGGCTCACCATTCCAGAGGCAATTTGATAAGCAAATGAGAGAAGATTAACACAGTCCACCTCACCTAGCTCAGCGTATGGATTCTCGTGGCTAGGGATTATGCTGTGTCGTTTGATATCTACATAATCACCTACTGGTGCTTCTTTCTGATTCTCAAGAGGAACCTATAGACTATAATATTATACTCACAATAAAGAATACTTTATTTACCAGATTATGATCAGTTGGTGCTCTAGGTCGTTGTGAAACCTAAAATTTAAAAAAGTGGAAAAAAATTTTGACACTCAGATAAACTGCCTATTTTTAGGTCAAAAAAGCACTCATGAAAAAATTATTAACCAATAAGAGTCAAAGTGACTGCCAAATACTCACCAAAATCCTGATGTTGTGCAAGTAGGAGAGCAAGTTGCCATGCTTGACGAACTCAGTGATTAGACAAAGTGGCTCCTGTATTGTGACACAGCCCATGAGATTCACAACATGAGGATTGTTTCCCTCTGAGACAGTCTTTAAAGTGTCAATTTCTTGGAGGAAATCGCTTCTCTCTAAACCACTTGCTGTAGCTGAACGATAAGAGAGAAAAATTGATAGAGACTAGTGTAACTAATCTCTTACGTTTCAGTAACTTGATGGCTACAGTTGGACAGATTATATTCTTTAGTGAAGCAGGCACTTTTGGATTATTGATGGTGCCCTTGATCATTCCTTTGTAGACTTCTCCAAAACATCCTTCACCCAGTCGATCATTAATGATGACGTCACAAGCTGGTATCTCCCAGTCATCTAGTACTGGACCATCAAATAAAGGCAAATTTAGTTCATCTGTTTCTCTCCTTGTGTACATTGGGTTGTCATTGGCGTCCTGTATTGTTTAGAAGGTGTCAATTGCTAGTAGTGTCTGGTAATGCATTAGGCTCACTTTGAAGCTAGCAAGATATCGATTTCTTCTGCGATAGCGACGGCACAATATCACCATGACAGGACATAGGAATCCTATAATGAATAGCACTACCACACAGGCAACTATGATTCCATACACAAAGGAAGGCGGGTCGTGACCCTGTGATGGAACTATTCAAAAGGATAGTCATATCACTCATTCTTAGGGAGGTCATTGTGCAGCTGTTACCTGGTATAACAGTCACAGTGACAGCTGGTGAGCTGCTCACTAGAGGGCGTTGGGTTGTGGATAGCTCAGGCAATCCTGTGCACTGAGGGTCCAGTACATGGTGCTTTGATAAAGGAACAGGAATGCTCCAATTGCTCCAGTAATACCCATTATAAGATCTCATCTATAATTGATAATATAGTGTACCGATGGTGCTACATTGGTTAGTTGAGTAACACTTACCTGCAGATAGAGGCATGTCACCGTCTCGATCTGAAATATTCTATCAGTGCTGATACTATCATTTGTTTGATCAACCTGCAGTAATGAATCGAAAAATTATCATTAAATTGTTTCAAACGTACCCGACTAACTATCTTTAGATAAGGTAGATGCAATGGTTGGCTGTCTTGATCTGGCAAGAGTGGCTCTGCAGCAATGCGTGACTGGTACTGCTGTATTGGACCATTGGGAATGCTTGGCGGGTGCCAGTGATATGAGATGTTCAGTATTTCGTCAGTAAATATTAGTTGAGTTATAGTAATGGAGCTTGCATTGATGGGACAGGGTGGTTCTGAGTTAGTGGCAACTTGACAGCCAACACTAGAGGGCACACTCCTCCATGGATACTCATGATTCTTTATTGCATCGACCTATCAAACAAATAAGTTGATGACTACATAATATTGCTCTTAACTCACTTTGATTTCATATCTAAAATCAGGATCATTATTTGGTTGTAGGTCATTGACATTTATAATATACTCTGTGGTATTTACCTATACAATAAATATACTCTTCTATTGGCTAATACATAAATTTATACTGCCTTACGTGTGTGTAGATTGTTATTCGAGTGTACGTTTCTATCGGAGGTGCTGGTTGTTTAGTAATGTCAACAAGAAAAGGAGTGGCAAAGAGTCTATCAATTGCCTCAATCAGTCCAGGAAAATCTGGCAAAATCAATTTAGCAAAAATTGTTATAACTCCATTCGGAAGAAGCTGACGTCCACACTGAATCTTCATTTCAGGTGAAGGCCCTGCAGATGATTTACTGCTGTTTGAGCTGGACGTGATGTGTATAATACTCACATACTGGCTCCATTGTTGTCATTGCAGGACTTGTATTAGGACATGCAGTCATCTATACAAGATATACAATACAATAATATGCTCAATGTAAATATTATCTAACTCTCATACTTGTATAGTGTAAAAGCACTCAAACACTGGGATATCATTCTCATGTCTGGACTTCAGCAGGTAACTGTTAAAATTAGGTGCCTGTGTGTTATAGTACATGATTATGAATTTGAAAATTACATCTCTGACTATTTTGTATGTTTTGAATGGTCCACCACAGGTATCAGAAATTGCTGGATCCACAGTAACCATTATTTGATACTGTTCTATATTTTGATAACCTGATTGCAATGTAAATCACAAGGTAATAAATCACAAGGTAGGACCATGATAATTGTTATGATACCTCTTGGACGAGTCCATGAAATGTTCACTATTGCATGCTTTCTAAACCGCAAGTCCTCAGTATATGAGAATGAGAGGTCAGCGCCATGCAGCTGCTCTGGAAAACCTGTTTAACACTATAGTTACTGCACTCATCACATTTACATCACTCACTCACCTCCTAAGACACACTGCAATAGTGATGGTGAATAATCACTCATGCTGTTCTTGCTGACCAGAGCGTAAGATACATTGACCATCTCACATGTAGCATACTCCAAATCAATTCGATCCTCAGGTGTGAGCTGCATGCATAGTTATTGTATTATAATGCACTCAACCAGACCCTGGGCCTGGACCACATAAAGTGGACCTCATTGCAATTGGAGGTGGGTCAGTAGACCTCCAGACCCCACTAGCTTTTACTTGTCGTCTTAAGCAGCTGTCTGCTCTAAATTATCAGCTTATCAGTAGTCATACTTAGCAGCTATCTTGTCATGTTTAGCGGAAAGCTGTACCTGCCATGTGTAATATGTTCCATTGATTGTCATAGTTCTGATGATGAAGCTAACGAACGATGGCTTCTCATTCTCTCCACTTCCTTCGTTGTTTGCTGTGGCAGCTGTAGCAAATGCTGTGCTATACTGTCCTCCATTGGCACTTTTTATCCGATTAAGATTAAGTTGTGTTGTATTAGAATTAATGACGACAGCTGTAGTAAATTAGTGATAATTATCAGTTTGTGTAAAAGTATGGATAAAAATGTTGTGACAGTATTTGTGTACATGTATATGCATATTTATACATCAACAACATTATAGCATTGCATTGTGCACTTCATATCATAACCCAGTTATCAGTCATGCAAGTTTGTTGTTATTAAAAGTGGCTACTCACTTGCATTTGTCTGGTCTACTATTGAATTGAGTATATCACAACCTTTTCTACATATTGGTCTTCTCTGCATAATAACAAAAGACATAACACAGACTGACTCAGACTATTCCTAAAACTTACACATCTGACAGGGCAGTTGGAGTCACTGTACGTATGGTTACTGCAGTCTGTTCCTCCGCATTGGTTAGTGCAAAAGTCGGTCTATAGAATAAACAATAATTATTGATACAGGAGAAATGCAGAGTATAGCTTACACATTTATCTCTGCACTGTTCACTAGTCAACATAGGATTGTTGGCGCTGATTACACATCCTCTCTTACAGTCAAGGAGCTGCATTGTTTTGGTTAACAGTTATGAGAATTAAAAGCAGATTTCTGTTTTTACCTGTTGATACATCTTGCAGTCAGAATCCAGTGATGTCCTATCAGTTATGACAGACCAGAGCCCACTCTATTACGTCAAGAGAAGCACAGATTATCACTCTGTTATCACCCTTTGATCACATTTGAATAATTTCTGGATAACACTTGGACAATACTCTAATTTTCAAGCCTCCTCCTCTCAGACAACCACTGAGCACACCTTTCATTGTTACTATGACAACTTGTGGTAGCAATAGCTGAGGATGGACTGAACTACTGACTCACTCAGACTGGCTCACCACCATCAAAGCAACTAGCCCCTCCTAAAGCTTTTCAGTCAATAATTTTTAAAGTGCAGAAGTTTGAATTCAAATTTACAATACCGAGCTGTAGACAGCTCATGAAATGCCTTCAGGCAGTATATAGCTCATAATAATAGTGTATTCAAACTTTCAGCATTGCAACACTCATGCCGCATAAATTGAGATAAGGTTCACAGCAGTAACCCTGTACATGGAATTTACACTGCTGTGAACAGCCACCAAATAGCTCTCAGCCATGTAACAGCATAATTATTATTCTGATTATAATAACTTACCAATGGTGTGGATGGCAACTTGCAGTCTGCTTCTCCTCGACTGAAGTAGGTTGATATCTGCAATGCAATAAAGGTTGACGTATCAAAACATTCTCAACAAGTTGGGCCGTACTCTCAAGAGAGGCTATGCAAACAGGCTCACTTTGTCTGCGCAAGCTGCAAAGCACTTGGCTTCCTTGACGAGGTCATCCTCACTTGCTGTTGGAGGAGCAATGGAACGAGTGGACGGGTTGCACATTCGTCCGCTGCATGCTTGCGTTCCACCGAGTGCTGTAGAGCCGTTGCTCGGAGTGTTCAAAATCGCTAGTAGAACGGCACTGACTGCTAGTAATGCAGTTGTAGCCATCATAGCTCGAATTTGCTGTAGGACGACAATAATGATCGTGAGTTGTATCCTCGTCGTGTTTTATGCAGTCAAAATAGCGGTTTTGTTATTCCAGATGCATGCAGCTCGACTAGTCTGGCCGCTGCCCCTCCCCGCCTATTGAGTGGGTGGTGGACGGCGTGTAGGGTCTAGCAAACATTGCCATTCATAGTTTCCCAACCGACCAATCAGATTCTACTGCTCAAGATCTTGAGCAGTAATATTCATGGATCGTGGGCTTGGTTTGATCGTGAATAATATTACAGGCTATGACAGAACAGCTACGGTGGCTAACAGTCGTGCTGTTGACGATGCTATCGAAAATAGTCTACCGCGATTCAGGCATAGATGGCTTAAACCAGCGCAGTGTGTAGCAATTCATGCGGTAGAATGGCATTGAGGAATCCCCGCTTATCATTGCAATAATAAATTATTATACACAATTAATATTCATATAAAATCGATGAATGGTAATGTTTGCTAGACCCTACACGCCGTCCACCACCCACTCAATAGGCGGGGAGGGGCAGCGGCCAGACTAGCAGCTCGACTTGCAGGCTAGGGATGCGGCTAATATGCGGGCACTGCTTCCGGCATAATAGGTAATTTTTTTCCGAGCATTATTCGAAGCATAATCGGTAAAAAATGTAATATAATTGGTAGGTGTGGTCGTTACACCCACCATATTTGAATGCGCGTTCGAGTTCAACAGCAACACAAGAACAAGCAAGCACATATTGCATACGAAAATGCGTTGTCATCTTGTCGACAGTAAGCTAACAGCTGTGAGCTGCCTTAGACTGCCTATCAATCGTTCAATCGTTTGTTTCAATGATCACGTGAGGCTTAAATAAGTAGCATAATTGTGAGCATAATCGGTGAAAATTTTGAGCAGTGCGGCATAGAATAATGGGTAAATTTTTGAGCATAATAGCCTCATCCCTATTGCAGGCCCAACCTCTTTGGCTGAGGGGAGTGACAGCTGAATACAGGCCCAATTATGGTCTGCCAGCCCATTAGTGGAGGCCCTGACTAAGATATGTATGCATTTAATTTAGGAGAGGATAACTCAACTGTTTTAGGGTAATTTGAGCCCAAGGAATAAGATGTGATATGTGCCAAAATGTCTATCCACTGCGAAATACCCAAAAATGACCACGCCATTTTTAACGGCAGTGTCACTAACAATAATTGCTCTATCTTCTTAACCATTTTAGTGACCTACTTTCTAGCAACTGTTCTAAGGTAATATGACCCTAAGGAATGTATTGGGATGTGTGCCAAATCCAATATTCACTGCTAAAAACATAAATGGCTACTCCTTTTTCAGAAATGCATTAACATCTCTATTTTAAAGAGTTTAATATTATTTTTATAATTCTGATGGATTGAAAACAGTACAAGTACAGGGTATTACCAACAAAAAGACGAGTAATAAACTTAGGCAGTATTTTTAAATGATGTTCACAAAAATTAAGTTATTCAGTGATAGGGTCTTTGCAGGATTCACCTCCTTTACACTTGCAGTATTTGCAACACTTGATTCCAGCTACCCTTCAGTGACATATCCATTATTGTGGGCCATTTACCGCATGTACAAGGATCAGGAAGGTCTTCAGGCTTGGAGGTAACAATACCAGGAACTATTAAATTTTCTTTGTGAAACCACACGACTCAGTGTTCATTTCTAATCCATCTTTAAGTGGGGCTTGTATCCATAGCTGTTGTTGATAATATGCCCTTTCAATATGCTTTCTTGCATTGGCTGACGTGCAGGGAATTTTCTCAAAGTCCATTTTGAGGGAATTGCTATTAAAAGCAGCAAGACGCAAGTCATCAAAATTAATGTTTCCAAGTCTTTGTTGGCTTGAGGCACCTTACTACAGCACTAGGGACAATCTTGGAAGGTGTCTCCCTGCACTCCGTGCTCTGACTGGATGTGATACAACTAGCAACGAAGCATGCAGCAATGAAAGCTATCCACAGCAATTTAACACTGATACAGAACTTCAAGTCTTTAAAAACTCAAGAGTTGACAGAGAGCAGAAAATTATCTAGTTTAGTATCTAATTATCTAGAAAATTATCTAGTATCTAATTATTATCTAGACACCTTACTAGATTATTTTCTGCTCTGTATCAGTGTTAAATTGTTGTGGATAGCTTTCATTGCTGCATGCTTCGTTGCTAGTTGTATCACATCCAGTCAGAGCACGGAGTGCAGAGAGAAGACCCTTCCAAGATTGTCCCTAGTGCTGTAGTAAGGTGCCTCAAGCCAACAAAAGACTTGGAAAAATTTGATGACTTGCGTCTTGCTGCTTTTAATAGCAATTCCCTCAAAATGGACTTTGAGAAAATTCCCTGCACGTCAGCCAATGCTAGAAAGCATATTCAAATGGCATGATTATTATCAACAACAGCTATGGATACAAGCCCCACTTAAAGATGGTTTAGAAATGAACGCTGAGTCGTGTGGTTTCACAAAGAAAATTTAATAGTTCCTGGTATTGTTACCCCCAGCCTGAAGACCTTCCTGATCCTTGTACATGTGGTAAATGGCCCACAAGAACGGATATGTCACTGCAGGGTAGCTGGAATCAAAGTGTTGCAAATACTGCAAGTGTAAAGGAGGTGAATCCTGCAAAGACCCTATCACTGAATAACTTAATTTTTGTGAACATTATTTTAAAATACTGCCTAAGTTTATATTTAAGTGACTCCTCAAGTTAATAAATCGTGTCTTTTGTTGGTAATACCCTGTACTTGTACTGTTTTCAAACCATCAGAATCTTAAAATACTAAACTTTTTAAAATAGAGATCGATGTTAATGCATTTCTGAACAAGGAGTAACCATTTTTGTTTTTAGCAGTGAATATTGGTTTTGGCACACATCCCAATACAGTCCTTAGAGTCATATTACCTTAGAATAGTTGCCAGAAAGTAGGTTACTAAAAGATAAAGCAATTATTGTTAGTGACACTGCCGATATAAAAAGGGCGTGGTCATTTTTGGGTATTTCGCAGCGGGCAGACAATTTGGCATATATCACATCTTATTCCTTGGGCTCAAATTACCCTAAAACAGTTCAGTTATCCTCTCCTAAATTAAATGCATACAAATCTTAGTCAGGGCCTAGACTGTAATTGAAAGAATGCGATAGCTAACCTCTCAATATCTTGTAAACACCACTGAAACATCTCGTGTAGTTAATGATTATGCTTTTACAACAGAATTATTAACAGTCACATTCATGCATGCACATGCACTTGTGTTATTGCAGTTAATACGTAAAGTCAAAGGATCAGTTATTTTTCTTTATGGAGGTTTTCTTCAAAACTTCATTGATTTTAGCATCAAAGTTGTCCAGTTGCTTTTCAAATGTCTTGTAGTGAGATGAGGAGAGTGCAGCAAGAACTTTATTCAACCTGTATTGAATCAGATCAGAATCGACACAAATTGTTATTGACTATTAGGGAGGCACTGTAGTGCCTCCCTATGTAGGGTTGAACGGAAAAACAAGATGGCGGCTACATACAATGTATTAGCGTTCAAACGCTGATATTTCGCCTGGTGATGAATTTTATACGTCCAAAGACACTTAGATCTGCTCTCTGGCGTTGCCCCATCTTGCAGTAGCAAGGAGATTGCTCGAAATTGTTACTAAAGTGACAAACCTGGAAACGGTGAAAATCGAGTTTCGTCATCTTCGTTTTCTTCTTCTTTCTTCTTTCTTCAGCGCGCCTAGCGCCTTTACGCGAGCAGTGCCGAGTTCAAAACACCCACGAACAGTCGTGAAATTCTCCTGGCAAGTGCCTTTCGAACTTTGTTTTTAGCGAAACGCCAATATAAATTCCGCGATTTCTCGATCGTGATCCATTGTCAGCTATGTGTTAGACGCCATTATTGTGATTGCGCAATACGCACGTGACCAAGCAGTGGTTAGCGCACGTGACCAAGCACTAGCTTGAGGTCGAGTATCTCCGCGCCGCATGGATCACGGAGAACACATATCTGTCTGGAGTCTTCGAAGAACGGTAAGCTCGTATAGGATCACCATTCTACGCTTGCCAGATAATTATAACCGCCGTACAGATAACAGATGACAGATCTACAAACTAGTGTGGGCGGGGCTCGTATGCATGCATATGCGTAGGCGAGCTGATATGTACAGCATATTTAGCTACAAGTTTAAAATTGTTAATAATAAAGAAAAGGCATCAACAACAGGCAAACTAAACCAATGGTGGAAACAAAGACGGCTCAGTATGTGCATGATATTGAACTGCACTTCACTAAAAAAGTAAAAAGGATACAAACAAGAAATTAATTAAAAAGATTTCTATCAAAATCAAAAGGATGTAGGGTTGTGAAATCTACCACTGGTTCACAATGTAAACTAACAAGGAATAAGCATGGAATAGTAACACGATTGACTTGCTAACAGACCATAGATCCCTACATCAGTGGCTGTACACAAGCTGAATGCACGTCAGGTGTCAGCAGTCAACAGCAACTAGGTCAACCTTAGCAGCCACTGATGTAGGGATCTATGGTCTGTTAGCAAGTCAATCGTGTTACTATTCCATGCTTATTCCTTGTTAGTTTACATTGTGAACCAGTGGTAGATTTCACAACCCTACATCCTTTTGATTTCGATAGAAATCTTTTTAATTTCTTGTAATATATATGTTGTGCGCAAACTATGGATCGGGACAGTCCATGGATTGCGCTGCCCAAAGTATGGATCTGTGCTTTGCGCAACAATCCATGGATTGTCTGCTCAATCCATGGATCGCGCAAACGAGGGACTCAAAGTATGGATCTCGGCCAAACCATTGATGCATGGACGCTCATGAGAAGCGACGGACTCCACTGACGTTCGCCACTGAAGCACCTCCGGCAGCAATGCTGCTCAACATGGTTGCCTATAGCCTTATTCTAACTAGTAAATCATGTATACTGATCGAGGCAGCAAGGTTGAGATACATGAGATGAATATGGTTGTATGAGTCTTGAGTTCAGGCTGTAATAGCTGTGGGCAGCTAGGGTATGCAGTGATCACACTAGCAATAGAAGGCCTCAGTAGAATCTTCTATAGACATCCCTGGATTCTTATTCTTCAATATCTAGTATTACAGCCTGCAATATTAGCAGAGATAGTTCATTGCAATTATAATCATCTGAAGAGAACATAGTGTGCCAGACGAAAACACTGCATGCCATTCAGTGGATCGCCCTTATATATCTTCACCAGCCGAAAGGTAAGCCACGATTTCCTTTTCCTTACTCTCGACCGATCACCTTGCTCCTTTCTTCTTTTGCACAAACGATTTTGTGATGCAATCTTCGAAGGCGGCTTTTCTGACACTGAAATATGACTACTTCAGCTGCCCGAACGCTTGACACGTGTGTGTGGTTGCGCAATCCATGGATCGCGCAAGTGCTGGGCAATCCATGGATTGCCCGCGCAAAGCACGGATCCATACTTTGAGCAGCGCAATCCATGGATTGTCCCGATCCATGGTTTGCGCATAACATATACGGCTTACTTTTTCTCTACTTGGGACAGCCTGTGGACTAGATGACGGAAATTTCCCTGATGGCATTTGCTCGATTTTCTGCCTGCACCTCTAGGAGCTGGTGTGAAGTACAATAAGATTACATGTGGCAATATTTCTCCGCACCTTGGTGAATGCACTGCTTGGTAGTTGGATGAGTAAAGTGGGTTGTCTTGTTACCATTGACAGCCATTACTGATACACGTATTGCTTGACACGCAAAATGACCAAGGTCAAGTTCAATGTCTAGTTTTGGCTACAGTGATAAATGCGGACTAAATGTATGTGGGTAGTGTTACAAAATAATGGAAGCAACTACAAGTAGATGGTAGTGATAGTATAATAGTACATACCAGCCAATAGTAGTGAGAACTGTTGCTCTTAACATCAACTTTTATAACCAATGCAGAGTGATGCAAAGCTTTCTTGTGCCATTTGGCTGCTTCTAAACTTCTAGAACTCTTCACTGAGTAAACTGTTGAATTTTTGCCGATTTTATATGTGAGTACTGGCGGCAGAAGTGATGGTCCAGTAGCTAAAAGGGTTTATAACACTTCATTGTGATACAATAATACATGCATGCTGCTTGTACCTGGGTGATGGTGCTTTATTATCATCATACAGCCAATGACACAGTTAGACACATTCTGCGGTGGTAACAATGATGATCGAAGTCACAGACTACACGTGCAGCTATCTATACGCACTTACACATTTTCTGGTACAGTTTGGCAATCCATGGTAGCTTGCCCATTTGATAATGCTCTCTTTTCTGCATATAGTAGACTAAAAGGAGATGGTTACTACTGCTGTGCGGGGTAAAGGCTCTTACACATTTCTTAGTGCAATGATTTGCATTGGGAGTAGTGTTGTGTCGATGGCTACCTTCCACACAGCCAGCCTTACATTCATCTACCTGCAATAACACGGAAGCCATTGGTAGCTACAAGCCTATAGTTAGGGTCCGCAATGAAAAAAACGAGTGTCACAGATTCAGCGGGATTGCGTCTCAGCGTGTAGAGTGGGTTGACCCGAACATAGAACAGGTAAATAGAGAAGCGCCAAGTCCTTCCTTTTTGCAAGAAAAACAAAAACACTTAGAATTGCGTGGGTGGAGCTAGCCACGCAAGTAAAATGCTTTTTATTTCAACGCCGAAGCTTAATGATGTTGGTAAAGACGCTCAGGATCATGCTTTCAAGAATTCCGTGGTCTTCGACGACGCAGCGTCCTTCGTGTGTTGTTTCCAGGTCATAATTTTAAAAGAGGCGGGGCTCCAGAGACGTCGAAGAATACTCTTTGGGCTCGAGTGCTTTTGTACATTGTGCTGCAGCAACCCTATTGCAGATTTAACTAAGTTAGGTGACAATGTATCTACATAGCAAGTTTTATGATGTTTATGCATTTCCTTCCATCTGGCTCAAAAATTTTAAACATTTTTTGAGCCAGATGGAAGGAAGCATGTGAAGTTTATAACATTTGCTGTGCAGGTACATTGTCACCTAACTTAGTTAAATCTGCAATAGGGTTGCTGCAGCACAATGTACAAAAGCGCTCGAGCCCAAAGAGTATTTTTTCGTGGTCTCTGGAGCCCCGCCTCTTTTCAAATTATGACCTGGAAACAACACACGAAGGACGCTGCGACGTCGAAGACCTCGGAATTCTTGAAAGCATGATCCTGAGCGTCTTTACCAACATCAATAAGCTTCGGCGTTGAATGTTGTTCGAATAAAAAGCATTTTACTTGCGATTGGCTAACTCCGCCCACGCTATTCGAAGTGTTTTTGTTTTTCCTGCAAAAAGGAAAGACTTGGCGCTTCTCTCTTTACCTGTTCTATGTTCGGGTCAACCCAGTCTACACGCTGAGACGCAATCCCGCTGAATCTGTGACAGTCGATTTTTTCATTGCGGACCCTACTATAGTACATACCGCTTGAACACTGCTGCATTTTCCATGCAGATAAAGATCAGACGAGTTCTTCAAATGCTCCTTGTTGATCTGTTCAAGAGAAATTCAGGTGCTTCTTGAATTGATGTCAGTAGCTTACCACGAGTCGCAGGCAAGCAGAGTAACAGCGGCTGTGTAACAATGCTTGATGCTTTGTGGGCATCGGCGGCGGAGGTGAATTAGCGGTGTTGGGCGAGCAACCTGGCTCAATAGAACAGGCATGGATGACTGGTGCTATAGCACCCACCAGGAGAAGAGTACTCAGTAGCAGTATAACGCTCGTCATTGTCGCTTTTGCAGTAGTAATACGTCAAAAAAATCGTTTTAATACTACTTGGACAGCTTTAATGACTAAGCACGTGACGTTGAATTATGATATAAAAAATTATTGTGAAACAGCATCTATGCGTAGCAAAATTTTAAAGGCAACAGTTAGTAGTTTTCTCTCTCCACGTACATGGATGCTTTCCACTGGTCTTCTTTGATAGCCCGACGTTTCAACAGAATCAATATAGCTACCACCAGTACAGCGATTATAATGCACACAAATATTGCTGGTGTCACTAGGAATATGATGGTCTCCGATAATCTCACCACTGCAGCAAAAAACAACACTGAATAGAATTTGGGGTTTCGCTGAGTTTACCTTTTGTTTTTGGTGTTTGTGACGGCTGTGGTGTGATGGTTGATGACATTTCTGAACTACTGCTCATGACAGAGTTCACTTGTGCAACTAAGGTAGATTCTGCTACTTCAGTACTACATTGGTTTGCGGAGTCAGCAGATAGTGGCACTGGCTCACTCCAGTTGCTCCAGAGAAACTGATTACGACTGCGTATCTATTCAAGTTAGCTATCATTGTAATCCGCCATGCATACAGCTTACTTGTAAGAACAGGCAAGCAACTGTGGTCAAGCCTAGGGATATTGTATCTCTGGTTGAACCTATCTGTATTATTTACCAAATATTATGTGTTTAAGTAGCTTTTTACCAACTTCCTTGATGCTTTTAGAGTATACAGTTTGCAGATCTGGTGAAGCCGTCACCGTGGGTGTCGATCCCTTAGTGATTCGCACCTCGTACCTATCAATGACTCCATTTGGAGTCTGGGGAGTGTTCCATGAATACTCCATCATTAAATTTTGCTGGTCCTTGGTAAGTACCAGGTTCTCAATGGAGATTAAGCTTGCTGAAACAGGTGATGGGGATTCTATGATCGACTCAATATGACATGTTACAGTCTTTGGTACTCTTCTCCAACTAAAGCTCATGTTTTGAATAGATTTTACCTAAAAAATATTAAGTTATATCCTGATAAATAGTGCATGTGATGTATAAAGCAACTCACTTTCATTTCATACTGAAGATATGACTTATTAGTTGGTTTTAAGTTATGTATCACTGCACTATAGTCTCTGTTAGTGATCTATGCATAGTAAAACAGAACTGATCATCTGTTACTTATACATTATTCTTCTCTACCTGTGTGGTCACTACAGTGAGAGAATACTCTTCCAGTGTTCTAGCTGGTTGGCTGCTGTTGTCTACAAGAAAGCTGGTGATTTCAAAATGCTCCACTGCCTCGAGCAGTCCAGGAATGGTTGGTAGGGTCCATATCACTTTTGCTGTCAGTGTACCGTTCACAAGTAGCTCACGGCTACACTTTATGGACATGTCTGGTGATGTCCCTGAACATAAGAATGTACTTTTAAAACAGGTGCTTCTGATCAGGTGAGTTGTGTATGACTCACAGGTTGGAATCATGTGGGCTACTAGCGGGTATGCACCTTTTTTCTGAGGTATTACTCGTAGCTATATAAAATATGCATGATAACTCTCATAAAATAATGATAATAAATTAGTGATTTACTTACTAGTACAGTGTAGGTACAGTTATAAAAAGGAAGATCTGTCTCAGTGTCAGATGATACCGCGTAACTTGTGCTGATCTTGAATTAAATTTTGGATTTGGTTAACACAATCTATTTTTTGTCATACTTTTGGAACTGAGTATGTCTTGTAAGCATACAGTCCACCACACTCCTCTGAAGTTGATAATATCCCTAATGAGTAACTTTCTACATACTCATAACCTGAATGCATATAGCTTATAGCGTAATATATCACATCTGTTAGTTGAGCACCTCTTGGTCTGGACCAACTGATATTTGCAAGTGCGTGTCTTGAAAACCGGAGATCTTCCTCATAAGTGAAGGAGATACTCTGCAATTGTTCAGGATATCTGGTTTCTACATTAATTTTAATTAAAAACTCTCATACATGCAGCTTTATATATTTCTGTCACCTCCATTGACACATATCTGTGATGACGGTGAATATTCAGCACTGATTCCATTCTTGTTCACAGCAGCATAAGAAACATTGACTGTCAGGCAGGCAGCATATTCTAAATCAAGTCGACTACTGTTAACCTTAACTTAGCCTGCCAGTTATAAATGAAGTGTATTTTACATGTGAAGACAATTTTCAATACCTGCCAAATGTAAGATGTGGAGTGGTCGCTCTCTATTCTGATTATGAAGCTAAATATTTCATTGCTTTGTGAAGGACTTGCGGTTGTTTGACTAGTGTCAATTAATGCAAGGTCGAGAATGTACTGTCCTCCTTTGACACTATCAGCTAATAGATTAAGTGAAGGAGTGTTCATAGGACTAGCTGGAACACTTCCTATTGTGATAGAATGACATGAGTACTAAGTAGCAGGCTTGATCTGGTACCTTCTCTACTATCCATCGTAAGCGCTACTTCACAGCCTTTCTTGCAAGACTGATCCACCTGTAAGGACCCGAATGATCATGCTATATGCAAAGTTGCTGAGAAGCTTTACTTCATCACATTTAATCTTGCAGTCGGAATTACTGTAAGTTGCATCACACTCGGTTCGATTGCCGCACTTCTCTTCACAGAACCGAGACTATGTTAGGATGATGTGAACTGACAGTAATGCAGTTCAACTACTCACACACTGTATTTGTGTGTGAGTAGTTGAACAGTAGTTGTGTGCATTATAATCGCTGTACTGGTGGTAGCTATATTGATCCTGTTGAAACGTCGGGCTATCAAAGAAGACCAGTGGAAAGCATCCATGTACGTGGAGAGAGAAAACTACTAACTGTTGCCTTTTAAATTTTTGCTATGCACAGATGCTGTTTCATCACAATTCAAGATCACGTGCATAGTTAGAAAACGTCCGAGCAGTATTAAATACGATTTCTTGACGGATTACTACTGCAAAAGCGACAATGACGAGCGTTATACTGCTACTGAGTACTCTTCTCCTGGTGGGTGCTATAGCACCAGTCATCCATGCCTGTTCTATTGAGCCAGGTTGCTCGCCCAACACCGCTAATTCACCTCCTCCGCCGATGCCCACTAAGCATCAAGCATTGTTACACAGCCGCTGTTACTCTGCTTGCCTGCGACTCGTGGTAAGCTGCTGACATCAATGCAAGAAGCACCTGAATTTCTCTTGAACAGATCAACAAGGAGCATTTGAAGAACTCGTCTGATCTTTTTCTGCATGGAAAATGCAGCAGTGTACGAGCGGTATGTACTTGGCTTGTAGCTGGCTTCCGTGTTATTGCAGGTAGATGAATGTAAGGCTGGCGGTGTGGAAGGTAGCCATCGACACAACACTGCTCCCAATGCAAATCATTGCACTAAGAAATGTGTAAGAGCCTTTACTAGGTAGTCCAAAGGTTTTATCAAAGGTTTTATTGCAGGACCCAGAGGGTATAAGCATAGTACAGAATAATTTTATTGTAAAACAGAGTTATGGAAATGTAATCTTAAATAAGTCATTGCTCTCACTAACGAGTAGTCCGAGTATATCCTCGACATCCAGGTTTATGGAATTAGAATCGATGGTGACTGCATGCTCTGAGCAAAGATGAGACAACCACGACGAGTCTACCGGATGGCCACATAGATTGCAGCAGAAGTTGGCATATGTGGGCCGAGCTAAGTGATATACAATTCTTTGTAGCTGTTCTGTGCCTCTAGGGCCACGATCGAGCGCTGTATCCCAGAGTTTACGCCAGGAGACAGAGTCAGCAATACGAGCAACCAGGTTTGCTGGGTGATTAACTGCATGTCCATTCAACATCAGGTTACATTCATCTTGACGAAGAATGTCAGCCTTACTTGTGGATATTAGAGCAAGAGCGTCATCAGGTGAGTGTAGACATTGATTTACAAGTGAAACCCCGATGATAGATTCTAGCATCTTGCACTGCTGTATTAAAGAAACATCGACAGGGTCGGCAATAGTGGCAGAGACAAACACTCTTGAGCTGATTGATTTGCTGTCACCAACCAATAATTTGGATAGGTATTTGATCTTGCGCAAAAAAATACGATACACGATTGAGGGCAGGGAGAGGCATATCCTGATCACTGTGCCAGAAAACCATTTAGGCAGTTTTAAAATTCTCCTCCCAATTTCCAGTTGAAAACGCTCTAGTAGCTGAATGGTGGAAGAGTCCAGTAACCATGTTTCGCATCCATAAAGAAGGATGGGGAGCACACAGGATTCAAAGACACTGATGGCAGACAGTGGATTGAGATTCCCCTGGAAAGCTTGGATACTCCCGAAGGCAAAAAATGCCTTCCGTGCTTTGATGATATTCTCCTGAACTGATCTAAGTGCTGATAGGTTGTGCGACCACCAAACACCCAAGCATTTGGCTGCTGGTAAGGTGGTTATGGTATTCAGATGGTTGATAGCAACCTCCTCAAATTGATTGGGTTGTAAGGTGATTTTAACAATTTCAGTCTTAGCTTGATTTAATCTGAGACTGTGCTTTGATGTAAAATTATCAATGATGTTGACTTGGGTGGCAATGGTATTCTTGGTAGTGGCAATGGTTCTAAGATCGTCAGCATGAGCTGCTCCACCGACAAATGTACCAAGCACTGATAGTCCAGCATTTTGTGATCTGAGTTCTTTCAGAAGTGTGTCAACTGTGATAAGAAACAGAAGAGGAGACAATACAGATCCTTGTTTAACACCTCTAGAGATGGGAACAATATCAGAGAACACAGAACCGACACGAACGACACTGGTTGCAGAGACATAACAGTTACGAATAACCCTCCATGTCTTGCCACCAATGCCCATCTGCAGCAGCTTTTCAAGAAGGACGCAATGTTCTATCGAGTCAAAGGCTTTTTCTAGGTCAAAAAGACAGAGATATGGATGACCACCTTCACGCAGGTAAGTTAGAAGAGCCTCTTGTGTGGTAAACACAGCATCCGAACAGGACAAACCTTTTCTGTAAGCAGTTTGAAGGCAATCAGGCATATTTAAGCCTTCTAACAGAGGCTCTATTCTTTTCAGGATTATGATTTCTAGTAACTTGGAAATAATAGGAGAGATGGTAATGCCCCTGTAGCTTGATGCCAGAGATGGATCTTTTCGCGCATGCGCAAAAATTTTCTAGAGGAAATGTACATAACTTCAGACAACTCTCGCGATGGCAAGACCCGATCAAATATGTATTAGTTATACCATAGATACAGTATACCAACAGTATATTGAGTATATTGTATCTATGGTTATACCGTACTTCAATGTTTCTGACCAATCAGATTGCTCAAAACGAGGTGATTTATTTCACTTATTACACCTCCCAGTTCACTTATTTTTTTTTACACCTCCAATTTCACTTATCACACCGCAGAATGGGGTGGTTACTAAAACCCGGGACGGGACGGGACTCAGGCGGGATGTCCCGTCCCGTCCCGCATACTAAAATGCGGGACGAAAATAAAATCTTTCATTATTACTGTATAGTCTAGCCTAGTACCTAGTCGCTGTCGTGAAAGGCCTCTATGTTGCAGGCATTTATCTACAGGTGCAGTAATGTCTGCATTGTGAGTTATTATTGTGAGTTATTTTCCCAATAGCATAATTATTATAATTATTGGAAAAGGTACATGCACTGAAATAAAACCGAAATTGTACATGTTGTACAATTGTGTGATGACAAAAATAAAACTGAGCCATGACAAAAGGGAAAAATAATTATAGTCTAGCTACTTGCAGTTAGAACAGAACCATTTTCGTAACAACCTCTGAGGATTTCCAATACATTTAAAATGGTACCACTCCTTGCATCGACTGCATTCCACCATCTCCTCATCATAAGAGTCTGGTAGCAAGCATGGACAAAAGATAGGTATGGAGTACTTCTTTGTGGTGCTCATCTTGATGTTATTATTCGCCTGTGCTAATGGGAACGGTGAAAGCTTTTGGTTCTCAAAGCACTTGAGTAGGTGTTGTCTCATCAGTGACTGATTGAAGTGAATCTTGGTGACATCATCACCCCGAGCCATGTGATACATGAAAGCGATGGCAAAAACCCCACAATCATATGCTTTCTTCTGCTGTTGCACCGACAGTGATGTTACAGCAAGCTCTTTGTCTTTAACTGCATCACGGTAGATCATTGCCAGCTGTATTTCAATAGTAGAAGGCAAGTCATCATCTGAATTACTTAGACAGTCACAAAGGTACACCAAGCCATCAGTATATGCAGTGGCCACCCAATGGATACTCCCCGTGTAGAGCACTTGAACAGCTGCAATAAAAATAACAAAAAGTTATTGACAACTCAAACTAAGCTAGTAAATAAGTACTTTAAATAGTTTACCTTGTCTAGTTACTGGAGAAAACCCATTCGTTTGACAGAGGAGAGTAGACTGGCATCCATCAAGTCCAAACTCTGTCTTAATGAGTTGATGCGCTGCATGCATGTGGATATCCTGGACCATCTGTCCCTTTTCAAGCGTTGCACGATCATCCCAACTCAAGCCAAGAGTTGGCACCCATGTTACCATTTTGTCTGCTGAACCTTCCTTTTCAACATAGATAATAAAAAACAAAATTATCGTTTATGCCTAAAAATAGTTACTTTTATTTATTTTACTTACTCTTTCAAACTTCTGTTCACTGGCAATAGGAGGAGAAGGTACACGCAGTTCATCCATAATTGTGTCAAAGAACTATGAAAGAAGTTAAAACTAAAATGTGGGATAAGCTGCATAATGCCAGTATAAAAAATTATTACAATGAGGCTCAACCCATGCAGTCATTATTGCCATCCATATCAATCTCATCTTCATCACTGTTCCCCTCTTGTTGCCTCAAAACTTTGGGTGATGAGGCCTTGCAATTCTTATCCATGGACTCTGTATCAATAACAATTTAGTGGACACTCATTATGCGTACATTAAATTTACCTGTGTCTGCTGCCCTCGGTCTTTTCCTACCACTTCGTTTATCCTTTCTGCTTCTTGTGTTTTTCCTTAGCTGAGTCAGGTTTCTAGTTGATGGCTTGTCTACAAGATCAACTCCAATACTCATCTTCACTGCCATTATATGGTAACAACCACTCTTTGAAGGACAGCTACAACTTTCTTGAGGAAATATAGTCACTACCCGTGTATTACCAGAGCTTCCTTTTACATTGAACACATGCAGCTTTGGGTCAAAACTGATGTTGTCTGATTCGAGTACTTGCTTTGCACGGGCATGAGCTGAAAAGATTCTTGGAAGTGACTTGCTGGTGTTCTCTTCAGCCTCCGGGTCTATTGTTAGAGTTGATGGTGCATTATCCAACGATGCTGACTGCTTGATCTTGAGTACAATTTCTTCTGGACTGCTGCAAGAGATGTACAGTGTTGTTTCATGATACGATTGAATGCGGCCATCATACTCCTCGGTGAGATGGTACTCTCCCGTGCCTGCAAGCCCTCGTCTAATTTCATTGAGATAAAAGGCTTGTAAGTGATACAGTGCCAGGAGCATACAATCTATGGGTGCCTCTTTCCATCTTTGAAGCTCCTTCATTACTCGATTCAAGCCTTCTGACTGATTGTTAGTCACTCCGCTGTACGGATTGTACACACGGAGCTTCTCTAATACCCATCTTCCAACAGATTTTGGAACATCCACATGTATCTGCCTCAAGTAATATTGCTCAAAGGTTGAATCCCAATCCTGCCGAAATCGATCAAGGAGCTGTTTATATTGGTCTTCTGATTCTGCCTGAAACAGCTTTGAGACATCATCAGTATACACCGCCTTGTCAGAAGAGGGTGCACCATGTTTAGCAAGCCATAGCTGTATGTCACGAAATAGATGATTCCAGCAGTGCACTAAGGGAATCTCAGGAAGCTCAGAGTTCACAGCATAAACTATTGCCTGCTCTCTGTCTGTGACAAGTGGACATCTGGTCTTCTTAAGGCTCGGAATGTGTTTGGCGCACTCTCTGAACATATCCTGATGTGTTTCCTTGAACTTTCTCTCATGCAGAAGGAACATTACTGGGATGCAAGGCTTCTCCCGAAAGACAGTGTGTCGGAAGACAAGTGGTGATACATAAAAATCACCTAAGAGAAACGTTGTATCATAAGATAGTAACTGCGGAGTGTCATCTAGCTTAAGCACACGATCAGCTTCATCTAGCAATCCCTATTAACGGAAAAGAAATGAAGATAGAATGCAATAGAAATGTTAGATGAATCTTATGGCTGCATGCTCACACAAAGTCTCACATCAATTTGTACTAGCTAAACACATAGTTTGCAAATGCATGCATTCACTTACTTGGAGACCGCATACGCAGATGAGATCCGGAAAAGTTGTTATCCTTCTTGTAAAACCACTGATATCATAGGCAATTTCGTGGATGTTGTACAGGTCATCACGTGAGAGTCTAAACTGCTGCAATTGTTTGTACCGCATATTTCTCAGCTGTTTCATGTCTCGAGGAATAGTCACGGGTATACTCTCAGGAGGGCAGTCCAGTGATCCCACCTCTTTCTTGTACACGATGTTGGCATGATCAATAGCACTTGCTTTTTCGAACTCCTTCATCTTGGATGGGAGAGTGCGAACAAAATTATGGTTGGATGATTTGGTAGAATTTCGGTGGCAGAAGTCAACAGCTGCACTTTGATCACCTAGGTAGTGAACCAGAGTGAAGGTAGTTTCTCCTATGAGTTGATACCCATGTCGTTGAAATTCTTTGGATGGCCCATTTGGAGTGTCTAAATCAAAATAGAACTTCTTTACCAATGGTTCTTTTCTCGGAAGCTTGGTCACACCCTGATTTATCCAGCGATACTGATCACATCTCCAGTCATCTAATCAAACATAACATGATAGTAAATATCATAGATATGCATAATAAATTTCAAATTGTTTTTAGGTTACCTTGCTTGGCATCATCAGTCGCCAGGAACAAGTACAGTTCACCAGCCTTTGGCTTCTTTGGAGGACTAGTAATGATTGTATCACCATCTTGCTCCAGTCCCTGTTCCTTTGCCCTTGTTAGAATTGCAACAACTTCTGTAATAGAAACAGATTTCTGGAGATCGAAGACTCTGTTCGTCATCGTCGAGTAGCAAGCACGTGAGCAAAGGTACGAGTCACGCCCTCCCCACCCTTAAGGTAACTCGGGGTATTTTGGAATACTCTTTGGAATTCTTCACTGGTAAATATGCTGTGTAATGTTTCGGAAACTTTAACTACACAGCAAGCTTCAGCCACCTTCGGACTATGTGCATACTGAGTTTGGTAGCTATCCGTTCTTGCTGTCGTTCTCCAGAGCGGTCAGAGCAAGTGCTACTAGAAAATACCTTATTTAGGGTAATTCGGAATAGTCCGTGTATTTCCCGTGTAACCTGGTTTTAGTGCAGCCACGAGTGATGTGACTTCAGCTGTGACTGTGTTCAGCATGATTTCAGGTATTGTACATGTTTGCATGATGATGGATCTGTGATTTGTGCGTTTCTTTCTGTCCTAGGTTGCTCCATAATTCACTTCCCGTGTAGAATGGTTGCTGGGATGTTGTACATCTTGCAGAGGATATTTTGCCACTCCTTGAATATCTTGACAGCTGTTTCAAGCTGCAGTATTGTCTGCTTTGCTTTTTGGATTGTTATAAATACGAATTTCAACTCCCCACACGCCTTTGTTTACGAGTGTCATATGGTTTCTGCATTAAATATTTGTGTTAATGCATTATTTTCTAATAATCTAGCAAACAGAATTTCATCAAATCGCCGTTGTAGAATCTCTGCTACCTGGTGCACACTTTGATCTTTGTGTAACTTCAAGAGATACCAGTGACCCCAGTACACAGCAAAGTTTCACTTGGTAGCTAGCATGGAGGCGTGGCTAGTCGTGTCAACACTTTCCATTCTTACACCGTGAATGACTGCGTACTGCAGCCAAGCGAGTGCTCGTTGCAGAGCCAACAGATGCACCTACCTCGTGGTGAAATAGTTTATCCAGGCGATCTGTAGTTTTGCAGTAGCTGGGGTCAATACCGGAATCATTCCGAATTACCCGGTATTCCAAAATACCCCGAGTTACCTTATGCGTCCCGCATTTTAGTATGGGTGTCTCTAAATTCACAACAGTTGAAGTACACCACGTGAAAATCACGTGATTTGTGCGCGCCGAATTTTGATTTTTCCCGCGAACTTCTTAGCGTATGTCATGGAGAGATCAGCTGAGGAAAGACCAGAGTGGGCAGCGACGTTAAAACACGTCGGTGTCTATTATGAGGGACTGGTAGATGATGCAGAATCGATCGTCGAGCACTGTAAGCTGGAGTCAGTGACAACTTTTGGTGTTCGTACATCACGCGGTAACTCTAGCTCAACTGCACAGCAGAATGCACTGCGTCAGTCCGGAGATCAAGCTGAGAGTCAGAAAGAGAACAAGGTTCTTACTGTATAATTATAAACTATTTAATTATAATTATTGTGATAATAATCTGATAATAATTATTATAATTATTTCTGCTGACAGGTACCAGCTGAATCCGGAACACAACTGGCAGAACCTAAAGTGTTCTTGACAAAAACAGTCGGCGGGAACAAAATAAGCTTTGACGGAGTCCCATTCACGGTTGGAAAAGAAACAGTTTATGACTGTCAGTATGGCTGTCACTACTACAAGAAGAAGTCCCTTGGCAAACGACTCTGTCTTCAAGGAACCCGCAAAATTGGTTGCCATGCCCATATCAAAGTCAAAGAGTTCAATCTCTATCCAGAATACAAAATTACGTCAGATGATAGAACCAAGAGAAGCACCAAGAAGCTACAAGAAAAGCGCCTACAAGTGCTGCGTACTGCACTTACTACCGGCAACAATGTCAATTACATCAATAAATATTTTGTATCTCTTCCGTCCAATGAAGCACACAACGGTCATCCAGTCGGTGAACAAAGTGGGTTTAGCCAACGGATTCATCCCAGGTTGATACAGGAGATTTATCAACTTGTGTCTGCAGGCATTACAGAAAAGCGTGAAGTAAAAAGATCCCTCCGCTACTTTGTTGTGAACACCCTGAGTAAGGAACTTGGCTACATACCACAACCTAATGATAGGGCCATGTATCCTACTGATATCGACATACACAATCACATCCACTTAGCGCGCAGAGCTCTTGATCTGAGCAAATTTGATCAAGAAAATGTGCGATTGAAGATCGAGCAGTGGTCAGCTGACACACACTCTCAGTTCTATTTCAGACCCTTAATCGAATCAACGCTTGAAAAAGAATTGAATACTCCGGAGACCACTGTGCAGAGTGATCATCATACACAGCTCCTTTATGTACACCAAGAGCAGTGGCAAAAACACCTTCTTGAAAGATATGGTGGGACGATGACTCTCCTTGATGCGACATATAAAGTGACCAAATACAACATCCCACTTTTTTTCCTATGTGTGCGAACTAACGTTGGTTACAGTGTAGTAGCTGAATTTGCGGTGCAGCAAGAAACTAGTGAGAGCATTTCCGAAGCTCTTGACATTCTTAAACTATGGAATCCTAAATGGGATCCAAAGTTCTTTATGGTCGACTACTCCAGCGCTGAAATTCTTTCACTCGAAACCTCATTTCCTGACACGCAAGTGTACATCTGTGACTTTCATCGCGAACAAGCATGGGTGCGTTGGGTTCGTGATCATAAACATGGACTCACTAAAGAAGAAGGAGAACAGCTTCTACAGCTTCTTCGTGAATGTGCTCATGCTCCTCCAATGGATACGCCTCCACATGATGCTCTGTACAAAGCAGCTGTTGAGTCACTAATGAAGTCACCTGTTTGGAAAAATCATGAATCTGTACAGCTTTGGCTTACAACACACTGGCTTGGAATGCCTCAGGTACAGTCGATTTCAGTTTGTTTTGTACACTGTTGGTGTGCGTCCATGTTGCGTAATAATAATTCATCAACAACCATGCCATTCAAAGTAATTAATCACAATTTCCCCAATAAAGCTCAAAATTTGCCTAGCATACATGTATTCTAACACTATTTACCTAGCATACATGTATTCTAACACTATTTTTCTATAAATGTACATATCTAATAATTCCACTAATACTAATAAGTTTGTGACTACACTCTTTGTTTAGAAATGGGCAAGAGCATATCGGGATCTACAATATCATGGTGCAGTAGATACGAACAACGGGATCGAAGCACAAAATAAACTCTTTAAATACTGCCATCTACCACGATCTTCTAAACTCACTCTGTCACACCTATTAACAACCATAATTGAGAGTTTTCTTCCCGAGAGTCGCCAGAAATACCTATTCGATAACTTCAAGTTGGGGGCAACATACAGATCGTACAATGACAATGTACCACACTTTCTACATGGAAGACCACGAAAACTCATTGTGCACTGCCTTCAAAGAATAACAAAAGCAAGCAAATTTCTACAGTCTGACGTGTCTGCGCATAAATCAGCTACAACACATGAGGTCTACTCTCATGCCTCTGGCAAGATTCACACTGTGGATGTAAAAAAACCACACTGCAGCTGCAAGGATTGGCTAAGATACAATATGCCCTGTAAACATATGTTTGCTGTCTTTAAGTACTGTACAGAATGTTCATGGGATAGCTTGCCAGAAACCTACAAACAGAGTGAGTACCTCTCAGCTGATACAGCTATGCTTAGTGAGTTGTCAGTCACGAAACTCGAGTCTCTTAAGGAGTTTGACACAGCAATCGAGAAACCCCCCGAGGAGTTTGACACAGCAATCGAGAAACCTGAGTTTATGAGTGTACACAGAGAAGAATCAACATGTACTTCTGAGATACCAACTAAGGTAAATGCTTAACAGAATAATAATAGTATGGCTACATTGCGTGGCAAGCCTTGGTGAAGCTAGATCTTTTTCAAACACCTATGTCACAGTAGTTATTTTCAGGTTATTGTAATTATAATAATTATTTATTAGAGTAATTAATGTGGATTTTTTCAAGTTTGCTAATTACAAAAAAATTATTACAGGTTAAAGGCAACCAAGTTGTTCTCTTACAAAGGAAAGTTAGCTGTGCAGCAAAATTGCTTGAGTCGTTGGCATATAGCAGTGACAATGTGGATGAGTTAAAAAAGCTACTAGAAACAATGAATGATGTCGCCAATGACTTCAAGGGCTCTATCCCAAAATCGGAAGGGTTAATTCTGTTACCCTCACTATCCACTAACAGAGTGCGCCAAATAAAGCTGAAGTACAAAAAAATTAGCCAGGAAGGCAAAGAAGTATGGCGGTCTAGAACACATAAAAAAACAGCCTGGAAGAAGGAAGGAAGACCACAAGTATCGTCACCGAGTTGGACAGAAAGCAGACAGAATGAGGAAGGTATAAAACTTTCTAAAAATTTTATTTGTGCAACCCTATAAAGACTTTGTGTGTGTCTTTGCCATGCAATAATTTGTCAGGCTGTTATTATAATGACACATTTCTCTATTATTGTCAGGAGAGTGCTAAAACAAAAATTTCAACTACTACAACTACATGTCCAGATGAACCAAAAACACCAGGTAAACATTAATTAAAGTGGTAAAAGAACTATACAATCATGAATACATTATACTACATGTAGGTCAGAAAAGGAAAAGGTGCAATAGGTGTGAAGCATGCAAAAATGCCGAGTGTGGTAAATGCCGGTATTGTGTTGACAAACCTAAATTTGGTGGTCCTAACAAACTGAAGAAAGGCTGTGTCAAAAGACGCTGTACTCAACAACAGGTCAGAGGTCACTATGTTAACAATCATGTTGGTGACAACTGTGCCACACTAATTTAGGAATCAGCTGTGGAACCAGTACCTGAGATACTGGCTAGTCAAGATCGAAAGCTGAAGAAGATTATTGGGGATGGGAACTGTCTTTTTAGAGCTTTATCACAATTCATTCATGGATCAGAAGATTTTCATGCAGTTATGCGACAGCAGCTAGTGGATTTTGTGCATAAAAACAAGCAAGTTTTTGTCCCCTTCGTTCTGTCAGGAACAATTGATACTCACCTTCTCCACATGAAGCACGATAGAATTTGGGGGACACAGGTTGAGCTTCAAGCAGTAGCAACTCTCATCCAGAGGGACGTATTTGTTCTCACTGATTGCTTTGGAGGCACTACGAAAACCAGATGGATGAAGTACACACCGCTAGACCCCACTGAATTGGTATATCCCCCAGAGGAAGAGTATCCAAGATCACTAGACTCGATCAATCACTTAGAATTGTGCCATACGTACAAGCATTATGACTGTATTGTAAGCAAGTTAGATGGTAAACTGCCTTTAACAACACCAAAAATGGAATCCACACAAACACAAATTCACACCATTGTTTTGTAGTCACATCACTTATCTAGCTGTCTCTTTTATGTTCAGTGATGCTTAAACTGCATACATATTATGGTTCGCCCGATTTCTGCTCTTGAACGTTGTTTTCTGTACGGCAATACTGACATAAGAACACTGATAGCAATATGCACTGTGGGCACACACCGTCAGTCCACGAGGCGCCCGCCCACAGGTACACCATTAGTAGGGATCATTGGACCTGGACCGTCACCAGAGGGAGCCTATCGTCATAACTGAGCCCACAGTTTCGCTCCCAAGGTACAGTACATTGTACGTTGTCATAATTCGGATAAATCGGGGTTAAACTACTTGCACGTGACTTCCGTACTTCAACTGTTGTGAATTTAGAGACACCCATTTTAGTATGCGGGACGGGACGGGACATCCCGCCTGAGTCCCGTCCCGTCCCGGGTTTTAGTAACCACCGCAGAATGGACCAGTTGTGAACAAAACAGTTATACTGTCGTAGCTTGGAAAAAGATTTGATTCACGCACTTACTCTTCGTAGTTAGCTTCTCCGTGCTCAAGCGCTTCTAGTGAGACCCAAAGTAGCGCTTCTACACGGCTGGAAGATAGTAAACTGAAGCGTCGTCACTAACTTATGAATTCAAACGACGCGCTCTTACACGATCGTCGCTCGATGATGGAAACGGCGACACTACTGGCTTCTCGCAACAGTAGAGGGCTTGTTTTAGTGCTTGGTAGTCTTGGGAAGCTAATATCGGTTTCCGCGGTGATTTAAATCCCGTATTGCCCTCCTTTTCATGGTATAACCTATATTTAGACCACAGCTAAGCGCTGTTGACCAATCAAGTTGCGTAGCTGCAGGTCCATATTTCTCATAATGGAATCCCGCCACTGCCGCGACCTCATAATGGAATCCCACCACACGGCGCAGATTACGGTTCTGTGCGCGGAGTTCTACTGAATAATTTTTACAACGCTCGCGTGTCCTTGCTCGGCGTTCGCGTCGTTTCTGTTTGCTGTTGCTATGGTCTAAATCAGTTAGACAGCGCATCCAATCGGATCTACGCGATGTAGAAGCCCTCGCGCCGTTACCATAGCGCCCTCGCTACGCTCGGACGCTATATAGCAACGGCTCTCAGGCGCGTGTCCACGATAGGGCTCCGGGTGCTCTAGCACCCCCCTCAGCATTGAAGTTTTAAATTATTCATTGCATCAAAGTACACTGTGGCTATCAATTTATCATAACTGTTATTGCAACAAGCTTAGCAGCTGCCAAAATCCCATTCTAAGGTAGTTTAGGCTGTTTTTCCATTATGAACAAATCCAGTGCACCACGATAATAGTGACGAAAATGACGTAATTTAACGAATAAATGAATATTAATTAGAATTTGCCCGCGCGCTTCGCGCGCGCACCTATCTTTCCTCATTCCTGGACACGCGCCTGGCTCTCGGGCTTCTAAATCGCGTAGATCCTCGGATGCGCTGTCTAACTATTATTTATTGCCCTCACTCGAGGGCAATAACCGACATTAATGACCGCGGGAAAGTCGGTTACCCGAGTAACGGTCGAGGGCGCAGCCCGAGACTGTACGAGGGCAACCGACTTTCCCGAGGTCATTAAGTATTAGTTATTGCCCTCACGCGAGGGCATTAACCGACATTAATGACCGCGGGAAAGTCGGTCGCCCGAGTAACGGTCGAGGGCGCAGCCCGAGACTGTACGAGGGCAACCGACTTTCCCGAGGTCATTAATGTCGGTTAATGCCCGAGTTGTGTAGGGCAATAAATGATTTATTACATAGTTCATCTCTGTGAGCGCAATAACATCGCGAATTTTTCAAACTCGCAAAGACGCAACGGTCTGTTGCTATAGGAGCCGCTACGCGCGGTCAATAACCTACATTAATGCCCTCTAATAGAGCAGCTACATACCAACATCGCACGATGGCAAGACTATCATAGAATGATTCAGCGCCCTTTATTGCCTATACATCGATCCAAACTGGCCTGTTACATGATGAATTACTACTCGCGAAATATTAATAATAGTTTGTCAAGCTTGTATTAAGCCATAAAATACACTAACGCAATTTGAACGCTCATAATTTTATTAAAACTTTTACTATGATAATGCAAGATAAATTATAAGTTTAGTTTCAGTACAAAGCTATTGCTCACGTGACGAAGGGTGGACACTGTAGATACCGTATGCCAATTACTAAAAGTTTTTCAAGAACATCTCTGCAGTTTCTTCACCGATTGTAAGGTAACTCGGGGTATTTTGGAATACTCTTTGGAATTCTTCGCTGGTAAATATGCTGTGTAATGTTTCGGAAACTTTAACTACACAGCAAGCTTCAGCCACCTTCGGACTATGTGCATACTGAGTTTGGTAGCTATCCGTTCTTGCTGTCGTTCTCCAGAGCGGTCAGAGCAAGTGCTACTAGAAAATACGTTATTTAGGGTAATTCGGAATAGTCCGTGTATTTCCCGTGTAACCTGGTTTTAGTGCAGCCACGAGTGATGTGACTTCAGCTGTGACTGTGTTCAGTATGATTTCAGGTATTGTACATGTTTGCATGATGATGGATCTGCGATTTGTGCGTTTCTTTCTGTCCTAGGTGGCTAGGTTGCTCCATAATTCACTTCCAGTGTAGAATGGTTGCTGGGATGTTGTACATCTTGCAGAGGATATTTTTCCACTCCTTGAATATCTTGACAGCTGTTTCAAGCTGCAATATTGTCTGCTTTGCTTTTTGAATTGTTATAAATACGAATTTCAACTCCCCGTACGCCTTTGTTTTACAAGTGTTATATGGTTTCTGCATTAAATATTTGTGTTAATGCATTATTTTCTAATAATCTAGCAAACAAAATTTCATCAAATCGCCGTTGTAGAGTCTCTGCTACCTGGTGCACACTTTGATCTTTGTCTAACTTCAAGAGATACCAGTGACCCCAATACACAGCAAAGTTTCACTTGGTAGCTAGCATGGAGGCGTGGCTAGTCGTGTCAACACTTTCCATTCTTACACCGTGAATGACTGCGTACTGCAGCCAAGCGGGTGCTCGTTGCAGAGCCAACAGATGCACCTACCTCGTGGTGAAATAGTTTATCCAGGCGATCTGTAGTTTTGCAGTAGCTGGGGTCAATACCGGAATCATTCCGAGTTACCCGGTATTCCAAAATACCCCGAGTTACCTTAGTCGTTTAACTTGCAGTCGATTCGTAATGAACTAGAGAACAAAGCAACAACAGAAACTAATCTCCTGCAGTAGATTTTAAAAATCGCTTGGACACTCTACCTTTACCCCGCACAGCAGTAGTAACCATCTCCTTTTAGTCTACTATATGCAGAAAAGAGAGCATTATCAAATGGGCAAGCTACCATGGATTGCCAAACTGTACCAGAAAATGTGTAAGTGCCTATAGCTAGCTGCATGTCTAGTCTGTGACTTCGATCATCATTGTCGCCACCACAGAATGTGCCTAACTGTGTCATGGGCTGTATGATGATAATAAAGCACCATCACCCAGGTACAAGCAGCATGCATGTATTATTGTATCACAATGAAATGTTATAAACCCTTTTAGCTACTGGACCATCACTTCTGCCGCCAGTACTGACATATAAAATCGGCAAAAATTCAACAGTTTACTCAGTGAAGAGTTCTAGAAGTTTAGAAGCAGCCAAATGGCACAAGAAAGCCTTGCATCACTCTGCATTGGTTATAAAAGTTGATGTTAAGAGCAACAGTTCTCACTACTATTGGCTGGTATGTACTATTATACTATCACTACCATCTACTTGTAGTTGCTTCCATTATTTTGTAACACTACCCACATACATTTAGTCCGCATTTATCATACTGTAGCCAAAACTAGACATTGAACTTGACCTTGGTCATTTTGCGTGTCAAGCAATACGTGTATCAGTAATGGCTGTCAATGGCAACAAGACAACACACTTTACTCATCCAACTACCAAGCGGTGCATTCATCAAGGTGCGGCGGAATATTGTCACATGTAATTGTATTGTACTTCACACCAGCTCCTAGAGGTGCAGGCAGAAAATCGAACAAATGCCATTAGGGAAATTTCCGTCATCTAGTCCACAGGCTGTCCCAAGTAGAGAAAAAGTAAGCCGTATATGCTGTGTCGATTCTGATATGATTCAATACAGGTTGAATAAAGTGCTTGCTGCACTCTCCTCATCTCACTACAAGAGATTTGAAAAGCAACTGGATAACTTTGATGCTAAAATCAATGAAGTTTTGAAGAAAATCTCCATAAAGAAAAAGAACTGATTGTTTGACTTTACGTATTAACTGCAACAACAAGTGCATGCATGCATGAATGTGACTGTTAATAATTCTGTTGTAAAAGCATAATCATAAACTACACGAGATGATTCAGTGGTGTTTACAAGATATTGAGAGGTTAGCTATCGCATTCTTTCAACTGGGCTGGCACTATGGCGCGCCATAATTGGGCCTGTATTCAGCTGTCACTCCCCTCAGCCAAAGAGGTTGGGCCTGCAAGTCGAGCTGCATGCATCTGGAATAACAAAACCGCTATTTTGACTGCATAAAACACGACGAGGATACAACTCACGATCATTATTGTCGTCCTACAGCAAATTCGAGCTACCTGGCTCAGCAGATATGATGGCTACAACTGCATTACTAGCAGTCAGTGTTCTACTAGCGATTTTGAACACTCCGAGCAACGGCTCTACAGCACTCGGTGGAACGCAAGGATGCAGCGGACGAATGTGCAACCCGTCCACTCGTTCTATTGCTCCTCCAACAGCAAGTGAGGATGCCCTCGTCAAGCAGCTTGCGCAGACAAATTAAAGTGAGCCTGTTTGCATAGCCTCTCTTGAGAGTACGGCCCAACTTGTTGAGAATGTTTTGATACGGCGTCAACCTTTGTTGCATTGCAGATATCAACCTACTTTAGTCGAGGAGAAGCAGACTGCAAGTTGCCGGCCACACCATTGGTTATTACAATCAGAATAAAAATTATGCTGTTACATGGCTGAGAGCTATTTGGTGGCTGTTCACAGCAGTGTAAATTCCATGTACCAGGTTAATGCTGTGAACCTCATCTCAATTTATGCAGCATGAGTGTTGCAATGCTGAAAGTTTAAATACACTAATATTATGAGCTATATACTGCCTGAAGGCATTTCATGAGCTGTCTACAGCTTGGTATTGTACATTTGAATTCAAAGTTCTGCACTTTAAAAATTATTGACTGAAAAGCTTTAGGAGGGGCTAGTTGCTTTGATGGTGGTGAGCCAGTCTGAGTGAGTCAGTAGTTCAGTCCATGCTCAGCTATTGCTACCATAAGTTGTCATAGTAACAATGAAAGGTGTGCACAGTGGTTGTCTGAGAGGAGGAGGCTTGAAAATTAGAGTATTGTCCAAGTGTTATCTACAAATTATTCAAATTGATCAAAGGGTGATAACAGAGTGATAATTGGTGCTTCTCTTGACGTAATAGAGTGGGCTCTGGTCTGTCATAACCGATAGGACATCACTGGATTCTGACTGCAAGATGTATCAACAGGTAAAAACAGAAGCCTGTATTAATTCTCATAACTGTTAACCAAAACAATGCAGCTCCTTGACTGTAAGAGAGGATGTGTAATCAGCGCCAACAATCCTATGTTGACTAGTGAACAGTGCAGAGATAAATGTGTAAGCTATACTCTGCATTTCTCCAGTACAAATATTGTTTATTCTATAGACCGACTTTTGCACTAACCAATGTGGAGCAACAGACTGCAGTAACCATATGTACAGTGACTCCAACTGCCCTGTCAGATGTGTAAGTTTTAGGAATAGTCTGAGTCAGTCTGTGTTATGTCTTTTGTTATTATGCAGAGAAGACCAATATGTAGAAAAGGCTGTGAAATACTCAATTCAATAGTAGACCAGACAAATGCAAGTGAGTAGGATATATTGACCACTTTTAAATAACTTGCATGACTGATAATCGGTCACCAATGATTATAGGTTATGATATGAAATGCATAATGCAATGGTTTATAGCTATCATGTTGTTGATGTATAAATATGCATACATGTACATGTACACAAATACTGTCACAACATTTTTATCCATACTTTTACATTATATCACAAACTGATAATTATCACTATGTACGCTAATTAATATGCATAATATTCATAACCTGTGGTCACTACAAAAATGCGCTAGTGTAAACGTAGTGCAAACCGGCCTCTGCGTAGAATTGCGTCACTTAGCTATAGCCCGGGCTCAGACCAGAGCTCAGACATGTATTCTTGTATCATGTGATTGCAACGCTGACGTCACATCTTGCGGCGCGCGACCAAAAACCACAGAAATTAACTCAGCTTTAATACACACGCTACATATTTTACGTTTTACTTTCGTTTGCAACAGTTTTAGCTATCAAAGGTCTGGCTGCAGCATCATAAGTATGTGTACCACAATCGGTTGGATCCGTTTGGCCCGATCTTACAGAGTTTGTAAATACTAACAGTTGTAAGTAAAACAAAATAATAGCTATTATAGCGACAAAAATGATTCAGCGCAACTGCACGCCAAATCCATCCAACCGTTTTTGGACATAGGCAATCTATTGCTACTGGCGAAATTTCAGCATCTGCAAACATTTCCTGTAGAAAGAAAACGTTAAATCATAATATTCTAAAAATGTATGATAACTACGCACATACAAATCTGTACCTGGACAAAATCGCGCTAAAAATGCACTGATGTGTTATATTTCATTAAAACGTTAGTTCTTTAGCAAAGCTTTAGAAATAAGCTTTTTATGCATATTTTAAAAACTGTACAAAACGGCAAAAATTCGTGTTCCCGCCCCCTTAATCTTCATCGGATAAGAAGTGCCAATGGAGGACAGTACAGCACAGCATTTGCTACAGCTGCCACAGCAAACAACGAAGGAAGTGGAGAGAATGAGAAGCCATCGTTCGTTAGCTTCATCATCAGAACTATGACAATGAATGGAGCATATTACACATGGCAGGTACAGCTTTCCGCTAAACATGACAAGATAGCTGCTAAGTATGACTACTGATAAGCTGATAATTTAGAGCAGACAGCTGCTTAAGATGACAAGTAAAAGCTAGTGGGGCCTGGAGGTCTACTGACCCACACCCAATTGCTCGAGGTCCACTTTATGTGGTCCAGGCCCAGGGTCTGGTCGAGTGCATTATAATACAAAATCTATGCATGCAGCTCACATCTGAGGATCAAATTGATTTGGAGTATGCTACGTGTGAGATGGTCAATGTATCTTACGCTTTGGTCAGCAAGAACAGCATCAGTGATTATTCACCATCACTAGTGCAGTGTGTCTTCGGAGGTGAGTGAGTGATGTAAATGTGATGAGTGCAGTAACTATAGTGTTAAACAGGTTTTCCAGAACAGCTGCATGGCGCTGACCTCTCATTCTCATATACTGAGGACTTGCGGTTTAGAAAGCATGCAATAGTGAACATTTCATGGACTCGTCCAAGAGGTATCTTAACAATTATCATGGTCTTTTTTCACCTTGTGATTTACTTTATAATCAGGTTATCAAAATATAGAACGGTATCAAATAACAGTTATTACGGATCCAGCAGTTTCTGATACCTGTGGTGTAGTAATCAATACATACTACATACGTCAAAATGTCAGAGATGTAAGTTTCAAATTCATAATCATGTACTATAACACACAGGCACCCAATGTTAACAGTTACCTGCTGAAGTCCAGACATGAGAATGATATCCCAGTGTTTGAGTGCTTTTACACTATACAAGTGAGAGTTAGATAATTAACATTGAGCATATTATTGTACTGTTTATCTTGTATAGATGACTGCATATCCTAATACAAGTCCTGCAATGACAACAATGGAGCCAGTATGTGAGTATCATACACATCACGTCCAGCTCAAACAGCAGTAAATCATCTGCAGGGCCTTCACCTGAAATGAAGATTCAGTGTGGACGTCAACTTCATCCAAATGGAGTTATAACAATTTTTGCTAAATTGGTTTTGCCAGATTTTCCTGGACTGATTGAGGCAATTGATAGATTCATTGCCATTCCTTCTCTTATTGACATTACTAAACAACCAGCACCACCGATACAAGTATACACTCAAATAACAATCTACACACATGTAAGGCAGTATAAATTTATGTATTGGCCAATAAGAGAGTATATTTATTGTATAGGTAAATACCACAGAGTATATTATAAATATCGATGACCTACAACCAAAATGATCCTGATTTAAAATATGAACTCAAAGTGAGTTAATTAAGAGCAATATTATGCAGTCATCAACTTATTTGTTTGATAGGTCAATGCAATAAAGAATCATGAGTATTCATGGAGGAGTGTGCCCTCTACTGTCGGCTGTCATGTTGCCACTAACTCAGAACCACCCTGTCTCATCAATGCAAGCTCCATTACTATAACCCAACAAATATTTACTGACGAAATACTGAACATCTCATATCACTGGCACCCGCCAAGCATTCCCAATGGACCAATACAGCAGTACCAGTCACGCATTGCTGCAGAGCCACTCCTGCCAGATCAAGACAGCCAACCATTGCATCTACCTTACCTAAAGATAGTTAGTCGGGTACTTTCGAAACAATTTTTAATGATAATTTTTCGATTCATCACTGCAGGTTGATCAAACAAATGACAGTATCATCACTGATAGAATATTTCAGATCGAGACTGTGACCTGCCTCTATCTGCAGGTAAGTGTTAATCAACTAACCAATGTAGCACCATCGATACACTATATTATCAATTATAGATGAGATCTTATAATGGGTATTACTGGAGCAATTGGAGCATTCCTGTTCCTTTATCAAAGCACCATGTACTGGACCCTCAGTGTACAGGATTGCCTGAGCTATCCACAACCCAACGCCCTCTAGTGAGCAGCTCACCAGCTGTCACTGTGACTGTTACACCAGGTAACAGCTGCACAATGACCTCACTAAGAATGAGTGATATGACTATCCTTTTGAATAGTTCCATCACAGGGTCACGACCCGCCTTCCTTTGTGTATGGAGTCATAGTTGCCTGTGTGGTAGTGCTATTCATTATAGGACTCCTATGTCCTGTCATGGTGATATTGTGCCGTCGTTATCGCAGAAGAAATCGGTATCTTGCAAGCTTCAAAGTGAGCCTAATGCATTGCCAGACACTACTAGTGATTGACACCTTCTAAACAATACAGGACGCCAATGACAACCCAATGTACACAAGGAGAGAAACAGATGAACTAAATTTGCCTTTATTTGATGGTCCAGTACTAGATGACTGGGAGATACCAGCTTGTGACGTCATCATTAATGATCAACTGGGTGAAGGATGCTTTGGAGAAGTCTACAAAGGAATGATTAAAGGCACCATCAATAATCCAAAAGTGCCTGCTTCACTAAAGAATATAATCTGTCCAACTGTTGCCATCAAGTTACTGAAACGTAAGAGATTAGTTACGCTAGTCTCTATCAATTTTTCTCTTTTATCGTTCAGCTACCGCAAGTGGTTTAGAGAGAAACAATTTCCTTCAAGAAATTGACACTTTGAAGACTGTTTCAGAGGGAAACAATCCTCATGTTGTGAATCTCATGGGCTGTGTCACAATACAGGAGCCACTTTGTCTAATCACTGAGTTCGTCAAGCACGGCAACTTGCTCTCCTACTTGCACAACATCAGGATTTTGGTGAGTATTCGGCAGTCACTTTGACTCTTATTGGCTAATAATTTTTTCATGAGTGCTTTTTTGACCTAAAATAGGCAGTTTATCTGAGTGTCAAAATTTTTTTCCACTTTTTTGAATTTTAGGTTTCTCAACGACCTAGAGCACCAACTGATCATAATCTGGTAAATAAAGTATTCTCCATTGTGAGTATAATATTATAGTCGTTAGGTTCCTCTTGAGAATCAGAAAGAAGCACCAGCAGGTGATTATGTAGATATCAAACGAAACAGCATAATCCCTAGCCATGAGAATCCATACGCTGAGCTAGGTGAGGTAGACTGTGTTAAACTTCTCTCATTTGCTTATCAAATTGCCTCTGGAATGGTGAGCCAGCAGCATTGTATATTGCAAACTTCACAATGTTCTTGCTGTAGGAATATCTCTCAAGTTTAGGAATTATTCATCGTGACCTCGCCTGTCGTAATATTCTGGTTGGAGAGGGAAAGTCCCTCAAAATATCTGACTTTGGCATGTCTCGACTTCTCACAACAGATGATGTCTATGTTAAGAGCAGTTGAGGACGTCAACCATGGAAATGGATGGCAATTGAGTCTATCACTGAGAGGGAGTTTACCTCAGCCTCAGATGTGTGGGCATATGGTGTTGTGCTGTGGGAGATAGCTACATTAGGTGAGGGCAGTATTCAGTAGAGAAACTGTCAACAACAATTATTCATTCAAACAGGTGGATTCCCCTATCCAACAGTATCAAACTGTGATCTGTTAGATCACCTCAGGAGAGGATTGAGACTAGAGAAACCAGACAACTGTTCCTCTGAAGTGTGAGTGCATGCTTTGTGGTACTGTACTATAGTGAGCTGCACCCTCTTGCACAGGTATGATATCATGACACTGTGCTGGAGAGAGGCACCTAAGGAGCGACCTTCTTTCTCAATCTTACGAGCCAAGTTTGACTCACTCATTTCCACTCAGCAAGACTACATGCCATACATTGATCTTGAGATAGATACCGTCAAACCGTACTACCTCAACATTCCGACTGATGGAGACAAGTCTAGCTCCTCTGAACCAAACGGAGTAGATGACCTGCAGAAAGAAAGTGAATACGAGTCTATACGACCACTTCTTGACAGCGCTCATGACATGCCCAGACCAGTTTCCAATGCATATGTTGAAACACCAACTGGAATGTTATCAGTAACATTTCCAACAGTCAACAACAGCCACAGCTATGAGTCTAGACTCTCTCTTTGCTCTATGGAACAGCCTTCCTCAATGGCTGAGCCTGTGTAAAATATTAGCCATTATAATTATGCATACATACAGTGTACAGGGTTAATGCTGGGAACCTTATCTCAATTGATGTGGCATGAGTGTTGCAATGCTGAAAGTTTGAATACACTATTATTATGAGCTATTACATGTATACTGCCTGAAGGCATTCATGAGCTGTCTACAGCTTGGTATTGTACATTTGAATTTGAAGTTCTGCACTTGAAAAATTATTGACTGAAAAGCTTTAGGAGGGGCTAGTTGCTTTGATGGTGGTGAGCCAGTCTGAGTGTGTCAGTAGTTCAGTCCATGCTCAGCTATTGCTACCACAAGTTGTCATAGTGACAATGAAAGGTGTGCTCAGTGGTTTTCTGAGAGGAAGAGGCTTGAAAATTAGAGTATTGTCCAAGTGTTATCCAGAAATTATTCAAATGTGATCAAAGGGTGATAACAGAGTGATAATTTGCTTCTCTTGACTAATAGAGTGGGCTCTGGTCTGTCATAACCGATAGGACATCACTGGATTCTGACTGCAAGATGTATCAACAGGTAAAAACAGAAACCTGTTTTTAATTCTCATAACTGTTAACCAAAAAAATGCAGCTCCTTGACTGTAAGAGAGGATGTGTAATCAGCGCCAACAATCCTATGTTGACTAGTGAACAGTGCAGAGATAAATGTGTAAGCTATACTCTGCATATTAAAATATCCATAATAATATAAATAATTTTATTGTTCATCCTATAGACCGACTTTTGCACTAACCAATGCGGAGGAACAGACTGCAGTAACCATACGTATAGTGACTCCAACTGCCCTGTCAGATGTGTAAGTTTTAGGAATAGTCTGAGTCAGTCTGTGTTATGTCTTTTGTTATTATGCAGAGAAGACCAATATGTAGAAAAGGTTGTGATATACTCAATTCAATAGTAGACCAGACAAATACAATTGAGCAGGTTATTTTGACCACTTTTAAATAACTTGCATGACTGATAATTGGTCACCAATAGGTTATGATATGAAGTGCACAATGCAATTATTTATAGCTATCATGTTATGCTCTGGTCAGCAAGAACAGCATGAGTGTTTGATCGGTTGTAATTAGATAACAATATAAGAATCAAAAATAAGAAAGTGTACAAAAACTTATTTTTCATTGTCTCTAACTATTAAATATCAGTGCCGAGGTACACGCAGTACACTATTAACCACTACTAACCAATATTCACTGGACTCAACTACTGAAAAGGATGATGACAGGACTACTAAGCCCTCTAGTGTCGGCTGTTGTAAAGTCAAACGATCAGATATTTTTCTTTATGGAGGTTTTCCTCAAAAGTTCATTGATTTTAGCCTCAAAGTTATCCAATTTCTCTTTAAATCTTTTGTCGTGAGATGAGGAGAATGCAGCAAGCAATTTATTCAACCTGTATTGAATCAGATAAATCGAGCAATTGTCACACGAATTATTATTGACTATAATTACTTGTTCTCTACTTGGTAAAGCCTGTAGACTGTAAAGAATAGTACTACCACGCAGGCAACTATGACTCCATACACAAAGGAAGGCGGGTCGTGGCCCTGTGATGGAACTATTCAAAAGGATAGTCATATCACTCATTCTTAGTGAGGTCATTGTGCAGCTGTTACCTGGTGTAACAGTCACAGTGACAGCTGGTGAGCTGCTCACTAGAGGGCGTTGGGTTGTGGATAGCTCAGGCAATCCTGTACACTGAGGGTCCAGTACATGGTGCTTTGATAAAGGAACAGGAATGCTCCAATTGCTCCAGTAATACCCATTATAGGATCTCATCTGTAATTGATAATATAGTGTACTGATGGTGCTACATTGGTTAGTTGATTAACACTTACCTGCAGATAGAGGCAGGTCACAGTCTCGATCTGAAATATTCTATCAGTGATGATACTGTCATTTGTTTGATCAACCTGCAGTGATGGATCAAAAAATTATCATTAAAATTGTTTCGAAAGTACCCGACTAATTATTTTTAGATAAGGTAGATGCAATGGTTGGCTGTCTTGATCTGGCAGGAGTGGCTCTGCAGCAATGCGTGATTGGTACTGCTGTATTGGACCATTGGGAATGCTTGGCGGGTGCCAGTGGTATGAGATGTTCAGTATTTCGTCAGTAAATATTTGTTGGGTTATAGTAATGGAGCTTGCATTGATGGGACAGGGTGGTTCTGAGTTAGTGGCAACATGACAGATTACGCTAGAGGGCACACTCCTCCATGAATACTCATGATTCTTTATTGCACTGACCTAACAAACAAATAAGTTGATGACTACATAATATTGCTCTTAACTCACTCTGAGTTGACATCTTAAATCAGGATCATCATTTGGTTGTATATCATTGACAGTTATAATATACTCTGTGGTACTTACCTATACAATAAATATACTCTCTTATTGGCTAATGCATAAATTTATACTGCCTTACGTGTGTGTAGATTGTTATTTGAGTGTATACTTGTATCGGTGGTGCTGGTTGTTTAACAATGTCAATAAGAGAAGGAATGGCAATGAATCTGTCAATTGCCTCAATCAGTCCAGGAAAATCTGGCAAAATCAATTTAGCAAAAATTGTTATAACTCCATTTGGATGAAGCTGACGTCCACACTGAATCTTCATTTCAGGTGAAGGCCCTGCAGATGATTTATTGCTGTTTGAGCTGGACATGATGTGTATGATACTCACACACTGGCTCCATTGTTGTCATTGCAGGACTTGTATTAGGATATGCAGTCATCTATACAAGATATACCATACAATTACACTCACTCTATGTTAATTATCTAACTCTCACTTGTATAGTGTAAAAGCACTCAAACACTGGGATATCATTCTCATGTCTGGACTTCAGCAGGTAACTGTTAACATTTGATGCCTGTGTGTTATAGTACAAGATTATGAATTTGAAAATTACATCTCTGACATTTTGACGTATGAAGTATTTATTGATTACTCCACCACAGGTATCAGAAACTGCTGGATCCGTAATAACCCTTATTTGATACCGTTCTATATTTTGATAACCTGATTATAAAGTAAATTACAAAGTGAAAAAGACCATGATAATTGTTATGATACCTCTTGGACGAGTCCATGAAATGTTCACTATTGCATGCTTTCTAAACCGCAAGTCCTCAGTATATGAGAATGAGAGGTCAGCACCATGCAGCTGCTCTGGAAAACCTGTTTAACACTATAGTTACTGCACTCATCACATTTACATCACTCACTCACCTCCTAAGACACACTGCACTAGTGATGGTGAATAATCACTGATGCTGTTCTTGCTGACCAGAGCGTAAGATACATTGACCATCTCACATGTAGCATACTCCAAATCAATTTGATCCTCAGGTGTGAGCTGCATGCATAGTTATTATATTATAATGCACTCGACCAGACCCTGGGCCTTGACCACATAAAGTGGACCTCAAGCAATTAAGGGTGGGTCAGTAGGTCTCCGGACCCCACTAGCTTTTACTTGTCATCTTAAGCAGCTGTCTGCTCTAAATTATCAGCTTATCAGTAGTCATACTTAGCAGCTATCTTGCCATGTTTAGCGGAAAGCTGTACCTGCCATGTGTAATATGTTCCATTCATTGTCATAGTTCTGATGATGAAGCTAACGAACGATGGCTTCTCATTCTCTCCACTTACTTCGTTGTTTGCTGTGGCAGCTGTAGAAAATGCTGTGCTGTACTGTCCTCCATTGGCACTTCTTATCCGATGAAGATTCAGATGTGTTGTATTAGAATTAATGACGACAGCTATAGTAAATTAGTGATAATTATCAGTTTGTGATATAATGTAAAACTATAGATAAAAATGTTGTGACAGTATTTGTGTACATGTATATGTAATAGTTATAACACCCCTACGAGGGAATTATCCGATTTACAGTCACGAGCACGAGGGCGCGAAGCGCCCGAGTGCGAGTGACTGTAAACGGATAATTCACGAGTATACGGGGTGTTATAACTGATTTATTTCCGTTGCTAAATGACGTCAGTAAAACCGCATGGCCACGAGGTAGCTGAGGTCGAGGTCATGATAGGATCTGCTGTGTAGTGTAGAGACAGCGACCGCAAGGAGAGCGAAGCAAAGTATGGAAAACAGGAAAGAAACTATTTATCGTCGTTTTGTGTGTGTCTAGCGCTTCGATCGTGCTATCAAGGGGCGAGTTATGCTACGTGTGGCCGCCGAGACTCGTTACACTACGATGTTCTAGGTGTGCTAAGCTAGAATAACATTTCTTTAGCTCGTAGGATCTGTGTTGAATACGCTTTCGTGCTCTAAACTAAACTAAGTTTTTTTGCCGGCAGTCCGTGACCTTTGCACCGAGGTACCATATCAAACATCAAAGGATAATATAGTCCTCATGACGTAATCACATGGCACTTTAGTGCGTTTTAAACCACGGGCGGCAACTTTGATACACCCACGCAACGAGATATAAGCATATTTATACATCACCAACACGATAGCTGTAACCATTGCATTGTGCACTTCATATCATAACCCAATTATCAGTCATGCAAGTTTGTTGTTATTAAAAGTGGTCAATATATCCTACTCACTTGCATTTGTCTGGTCTACTATTGAATTGAGTATATCACAGCCTTTTCTACATATTGGTCTTCTCTGCATAATAACAAAAGACATAACACAGACTGACTCAGACTATTCCTAAAACTTACACATCTGACAGGGCAGTTGGAGTCACTGTACGTATGGTTACTGCAGTCTGTTGCTCCACATTGGTTAGTGCAAAAGTCGGTCTATAGGATGAACAATAATTATTGATACAGGAGAAATGCAGAGCATAGCTTACACATTTATCTCTGCACTGTTCACTAGTCAACATAGGATTGTTGGCGCTGATTACACATCCTCTCTTGCAGTCAAGGAGCTGCATTGTTTTGGTTAACAGTTATGAGAATTAAAAACAGGCTCTTCTGTTTTTACCTGTTGATACATCTTGCAGTCAGAATCCAGTGATGTCCTATCGGTTATGACAGACCAGAGCCCACTCTATTACGTCAAGAGAAGCACCGATTATCACTCTGTTATCACCCTTTGATCACATTTGAATAATTTCTGGATAACACTTGGACAATACTCTAATTTTCAAGCCTCTTCCTCTCAGAAAACCACTGAGCACACCTTTCATTGTCACTATGACAACTTGTGGTAGCAATAGCTGAGCATGGACTGAACTACTGACACACTCAGACTGGCTCACCACCATCAAAGCAACTAGCCCCTCCTAAAGCTTTTCAGTCAATAATTTTTAAAGTGCAGAACTTCGAATTCGAATGTACAATACCGAGCTGTAGACAGCTCATGAAATGCCTTCAGGCAGTATATAGCTCATAATAATAGTGTATTCAAACTTTCAGCATTGCAACACTCATGCTGCATAAATTGAGATAAGGTTCACAGCATTAACCCTGTAAATGGAATTTACACTGCTGTGAAAAGCCACCAAATAGCTCTCAGCCATGTAACAGCAATAACTTACCAATGGTGTGGCCGGCAACTTGCAGTCTGCTTCTCCTCGACTGAAGTAGGTTGATATCTGCAATGCAACAAAGTTGGACGTATCAAAACATTCTCAACAAGTTGGGCCGTACTCTCAAGAGAGTCTATGCAAACAGGCTCACTTTGTCTGCGCAAGCTGCAAAGCACTTGGCTTCCTTGACGAGGTCATCCTCACTTGCTGTTGGAGGAGCAATGGAACGAGTGGACGGGTTGCACATTCGTCCGCTGCATGCTTGCGTTCCACCGAGTGCTGTAGAGCCGTTGCTCGGAGTGTTCAAAATCGCTAGTAGAACACTGACTGCTAGTAATGTAGTTTTAGCCATCGTAGCTCGAATTTGCTGTAGGACGACAATAATGATCGTGAGTTGTATCCTCGTCGTGTTTTATGCAGTCAAAATAGCGGTTTTGTTATTCCAGATGCATGCAGCTCGACTTGCAGGCCCAACCTCTTTGGCTGAGGGGAGTGACAGCTGAATACAGGCCCAATTATGGTCTGCCAGCCCATTTAGTGGAGGCCCTGACTAAGATATGTATGCATTTAATTCAGGAGAGGATAACTCAACTGTTTTAGGGTAATTTGAGCCCAAGGAATAAGATGTGATATGTGCCAAATTGTCTATCCGCTGCGAAATACTCAAAAATGACCACGCCTTTTTTAACGGCAGTGTCACTAACAATAATTGCTCTATCTTCTTAACCATTTTAGTGACCTACTTTCTAGCAACTGTTCTAAGGTAATATGACCCTAAGGAATGTATTGGGATGTGTGCCAAATCCAATATTCACTGCTAAAAACAAAAATGGCTACACCTTTTTCAGAAATGCATTAACATCTCTATTTTAAAGAGTTTAATATTATTTTTATAATTCTGATGGATTGAAAACAGTACAAGTACAGGGTATTACCAACAAAAAGACGAGTAATAAACTTAGGCAGTATTTTAAAATGATGTTCACAAAAATTAAGTTATTCAGTGATAGGGTCTTTGCAGGATTCACCTCCTTTACACTTGCAGTATTTGCAACACTTGATTCCAGCTACCCTTCAGTGACATATCCGTTCTTGTGGGCCATTTACCACATGTACAAGGATCAGGAAGGTCTTCAGGCTTGGAGATAACAATACCAGGAACTATTAAATTTTCTTTGTGAAACCACACGACTCAGCGTTCATTTCTAAACCATCTTTAAGTGGGGCTTGTATCCATAGCTGTTGTTGATAATAATCATGCCATTTGAATATGCTTTCTAGCATTGGCTGACGTGCAGGGAATTTTCTCAAAGTCCATTTTGAGGGAATTGCTATTAAAAGCAGCAAGACGCAAGTCATCAAATGTTTCCAAGTCTTTGTTGGCTTGAGACACCTTACTACAGCACTAGGGACAATCTTGGAAGGTGTCTCCCTGCACTCCGTGCTCTGACTGGATGTGATACAACTAGCAACGAAGCATGCAGCAATGAAAGCTATCCACAGCAATTTAACACTGATACAGAACTTCAAGTCTTTAAAAACTCAAGAGTTGACAGAGAGCAGAAAATTATCTAGTTTAGTATCTAATTATCTAGAATATTATCTAGTATCTAATTATCTAGACACCTTACTAGATTATTTTCTGCTCTGTATCAGTGTTAAATTGTTGTGGATAGCTTTCATTGCTGCATGCTTCGTTGCTAGTTGTATCACATCCAGTCAGAGCACGGAGTGCAGAGAGAAGACACCTTCCAAGATTGTCCCTAGTGCTGTAGTAAGGTGCCTCAAGGCAACAAAAGACTTGGAAAAATTTGATGACTTGCGTCTTGCTGCTTTTAATAGCAATTCCCTCAAAATGGACTTTGAGAAAATTCCCTGCACGTCAGCCAATGCTAGAAAGCATATTCAAATGGCATGATTATTATCAACAACAGCTATGGATACAAGCCCCACTTAAAGATGGTTTAGAAATGAACGCTGAGTCGTGTGGTTTCACAAAGAAAATTTAATAGTTCCTGGTATTGTTACCTCCAAGCCTGAAGACCTTCCTGATCCTTGTACATGTGGTAAATGGCCCACAAGAACAGATATGTCACTGCAGGGTAGCTGGAATCAAAGTGTTGCAAATACTGCAAGTGTAAAGGAGGTGAATCCTGCAAAGACCCTATCACTGAATAACTTAATTTTTGTGAACATTATTTTAAAATACTGCCTAAGTTTATATTTAAGTGACTCCTCAAGTTAATAAATCGTGTCTTTTGTTGGTAATACCCTGTACTTGTACTGTTTTCAAACCATCAGAATCTTAAAATACTAAAATAGAGATCGATGTTAATGCATTTCTGAACAAGGAGTAGCCATTTTTGTTTTTAGCAGTGAATATTGGTTTTGGCACACATCCCAATACAGTCCTTAGAGTCATATTACCTTAGAATAGTTGCCAGAAAGTAGGTTACTAAAAGATAAAGCAATTATTGTTAGTGACACTGCCGATATAAAAAGGGTGTGGTCATTTTTGGGTATTTCGCAGCGGGCAGACAATTTGGCACATATCACATCTTATTCCTTGGGGTCAAATTACCCTAAAACAGTTCAGTTATCCTCTCCTAAATTAAATGCATACAAATCTTAGTCAGGGCCTAGACTAATTGAAAGAATGCGATAGCTAACCTCTCAATATCTTGTAAACACCACTGAATCATCTCGTGTAGTTAATGATTAATGATTATGCTTTTACAACAGAATTATTAACAGTCACATTCACATTCATGCATGCACTTGTTATTGCAGTTAATACATAAAGTCAAACGATCAGTTCTTTTTCTTTATGGAGATTTTCTTCAAAACTTCATTGATTTTAGCATCAAAGTTGTCCAGTTGCTTTTCAAATCTTTTGTAGTGAGATGACGAGAGTGCAGCAAGCACTTTATTCAACCTGTATTGAATCAGATCACAAATTATTAATGACTATAATATAATACGGCTTACTTTTTCTCTACTTGGGACAGCCTGTGGACTAGATGACGGAAATTTCCCTGATGGCATTTGCTCGATTTTCTGCCTGCACCTCTAGGAGCTGGTGTGAAGTACAATAAGATTACATGTGGCAATATTCCGCCGCACCTTGGTGAATGCACTGCTTGGTAGTTGGATGAGTAAAGTGGGTTGTCTTGTTACCATTGACAGCCATTACTGATACACGTATTGCTTGACACGCAAAATGACCAAGGTCAAGTTCAATGTCTAGTTTTGGCTACAGTGATAAATGCGGACTAAATGTATGTGGGTAGTGTTACAAAATAATGGAAGCAACTACAAGTAGATGGTAGTGATAGTATAATAGTACATACCAGCCAATAATAGTGAGAACTGTTGCTCTTAACATCAACTTTCATAACCAATGCAGAGTGATGCAAAGCTTTCTTGTGCCATTTGGCTGCTTCTAAACTTCTAGAACTCTTCACTGAGTAAACAGTCGAATTTTTGCCGATTTTATATGTCAGTACTGGCGGCAGAAGTGATGGTCCAGTAGCTAAAAGGGTTTATAACACTTCATTGTGATACAATAATACATGCATGCTGCTTGTACCTGGGTGATGGTGCTTTATTATCATCATACAGCCAATGACACAGTTGGACACATTCTGTGGTGGCGACAATGATGATCGAAGTCACAGACTACACGTGCAGCTATCTATACGCACTTACACATTTTCTGGTACAGTTTGGCAATCCATGGTAGCTTGCCCATTTGATAATGCTCTCTTTTCTGCATATAGTAGACTAAAAGGAGATGGTTACTACTGCTGTGCGGGGTAAAGGCTCTTACACATTTCTTAGTGCAATGATTTGCATTGGGAGCAGTGTTGTGTCGATGGCTACCTTCCACACAGCCAGCCTTACATTCATCTACCTGCAATAACACGGAAGCCATTGGTAGCTACAAGCCTATAGTACATACCGCTTGAACACTGCTGCATTTTCCATGCAGATAAAGATCAGACGAGTTCTTCAAATGCTCCTTGTTGATCTGTTCAAGAGAAATTCAGGTGCTTCTTGAATTGATGTCAGCAGCTTACCACGAGTCGCAGGCAAGCAGAGTAACAGCGGCTGTGTAACAATGCTTGATGCTTTGTGGGCATCGGCGGCGGAGGTGAATTAGCGGCGTTGGGCGAGCAACCTGGCTCAATGGAACAGGCATGGATGACTGGTGCTATAGCACCCACCAGGAGAAGAGTACTCAGTAGCAGTATAACGCTCGTCATTGTCGCTTTTGCAGTAGTAATACGTCAAGAAATCGTTTTAATACTACTTGGACATTTTCTAACTATGCACGTGACGTTGAATTATGATATAAATTATTGTGCAACAGCATCTATGCGTAGCAAAAAATTAAAGGCAACAGTTAGTAGTTTTCTCTCTCCACGTACATGGATGCTTTCTACTGGTCTTCTTTGATAGCCCGACGTTTCAACAGAATCAATATAGCTACCACCAGTACAGCGATTATAATGCACACAAATATTGCTGGTGTCACTAGGAATATGATGGTCTCCAATAATCTCACCACTGCAGCAAAAAAACAACACTGAATAGAATTTGGGGTTTTTCTGAGTTTACCTTTTGTTTTTGGTGTTTGTGACGGCTGTGGTGTGATAGTTGATGACATCTCTGAACTACTGCTCATGACAGAGTTCAAATTTGCAACTGAGGTAGATTCTGCTACTTCAGTACTGCATTGGTTTGCAGAGTCAGCAGATAGTGGCACTGGCTCACTCCAGTTGCTCCAGAGAAACTGATTACGACTGCGTATCTATTCAATTTAGCTATCATTGTAATCCGCCATGCATGCAGCTTACTTGTAAGAACAGGCAAGCAACTGTGGTCAAGCCTAGGGATATTGTATCTCTGGTTGAACCTATCTGTATTATTTATCAAATATTATGTGTTTAAGAAGCTTTTTACCAACCTCCTTGATGCTTTTAGAGTATACAGTTTGCAGATCTGGTGAAGCTGTCACCGTGGGTGTCGAACCCTTAGTGATTCGCACCTTGTACCTATCAATGACTCCATTTGGAGTCTGGGGAGGATTCCATGAATACTCCATCATTAAATTTTGCTTGTCCTTGGTAAGTACCAGGTTCTCAATGGAGATTAAGCTTGCTGAAACAGGTGATGGGGATTCTGTGATCGACTCAATATGACATGTTACAGTCTTTGGTACTCTCCTCCAACTAAAGCTCATGTTTTGAATAGATTTTACCTAAAAAATATTAAGTTAAATCCTGATAAAACAGTGTATGTGATGTCTAAAGTAACTTACTTTTATTTCATACTGAAGATATGACTTATTAGTTGGTTTTAAGTTATGTATTACTGCAGTATAGTCTCTGTTATCGATCTATGCATAGTAGAACAGAACTGATCATCTGTTACTTATACATTATTCTTCTCTACCTGTGTGGTCACTACAGTGTGAGAATACTCTTCCAGTGTTCTAGCTGGTTGGCTGCTGTTGTCTACAAGAAAGCTGGTGATTTCAAAATGCTCCACTGCCTCGAGCAGTCCAGGAATGGTTGGTAGGGTCCACATCACTTTTGCTGTCAGTGTACCGTTCACAAGTAGCTCACGGCTACACTTTATGGACATGTCTGGTGATGTCCCTGAACATAAGAATGTACTTGTGCTTCTGATCAGGTGAGTTGTGTATGACTCACAGATTGGAATCATGTAGGCTACTAGTGGGTATGCACCTTGTTTCTGAGGTATTACTCGTAGCTATATAAAATATGCATGATAACTTTCATAAAAGAATAATAATTATAGTGATTTATACACTTACTAGTACAGTGTAGGTACAGTTATAAGAAGGAAGATCTGTCTCAGTGTCAGATGATACCACGTAACTTGTGCTGATCTTGAATTAAATTTTGAATTTGGTTAACACAATCTATTTTTTGTCATACTTTTGGAACTGAGTATGTCTTGTAAGCATACAGTCCACCACACTCCTCTGAAGTTGATAACATCCCTAATGAGTAACTTTCTACATACTCATAACCTGAATGCATTATAGCTTATAGTGTAATATATCACATCTGTTAGTTGAGCACCTCTTGGTCTGGACCAACTGATATTTGCAAGTGTGTGTCTTGAAAACCGGAGATCTTCCTCATAAGTGAAGGAGATACTCTGCAATTGTTCAGGATATCTGTTTTCTACATTGATTTTAATTAAAAACTCTCATGCATGCAGCTTTATATATTCCTATCACCTCCATTGACACATATCTGTGATGATGGTGAATATTCAGCACTGATTCCATTCTTGTTCACAGCAGCATAAGAAACATTGACTATCAGGCAGGCAGCATATTCTAAATCAAGTCGACTACTGTTAAGCTTAGCCTGCAAGTTATAAATGAAGTGTATTTTACATGTAAAGACAATTTTCAGTACCTGCCAAATATAAGATGTGGAGTGGTCGCTCTCTATTCTGATTATGAAGCTAAATATTTCATTGCTTTGTGAAGGACTTGCGGTTGTTTGACTAGTGTCAATTAATGCAAGGTCGAGAATGTACTGTCCTCCTTTGTCACTATCAGGTAATAGATTAAGTGAAGGAGTGTTCATAGGACTAGCTGGAACACTCCCTATTGAGATAGAATGACATGAGTACTAAGTAGCAGGCTTGATCTGGTACCTTCTCTACTCTCCATCGTAAGCGCTACTTCACAGCCTTTCTTGCAAGACTGATCCACCTGTAAGGACCCGAATGATCATGCTATATGCAAAGTTGCTGAGAAGCTTTACTTCATCACATTTAATCTTGCAGTCGGAATTACTGTAAGTTGCATCACACTCGGTTCGATTGCCGCACTTCTCTTCACAGAACCGAGACTATGTTAGGATGATGTGAGCCGGCAGTAATGCAGTTCAACTACTCACACACTGTATCTGGCAGAGCTCCAGTATCTCCGGAGAATCGTTTGTCACAATTGCACACCCCCTCTGGCAATTTTTCAGCTATTGATGGAAATGAAAACATCATGCACTTTGATCTCCAGGTGGAGCCAAGGTGGACCCTATAGGGCTAGACTAACCTGCTGATAGATGGAACAGTTCCAGGCTAGGTCTCTAGTATTGAGTGTAGCCTGCACCCCAAGTTGATACATGCAATGTACACGGTGTATCAGGTTAATGCACTTACTTGTAGACTCAAGGAATCATTGCAATCTTCACAGTTTCCTAATATCTACAATAACATCAGTTCAAATAGCAGCATACTAACTACACGAGTCCTACCGCAAAAGCACAGGCAGCAAAACATCTTCCCTCGTTGATTGCCTCGTCTTCTTGTGTTGTCGGTGTCTGTGGTGAGCCTGATGATTGATAACAGGTAGTGTTACTGCAAGCCGTTCCGCTAGCAGACAGTGATCCGGCAACAAGAACTAGTGCAAGACAGCAGAGTAACTTCATGATCACACGTGTAGCAGTCTCTTCTTCAGTGGTCTAGTACAAATTTTATAGTCCCCGCGAAAAAATAATTAAAGCCCTCAATGGGATGGGGGCGGGGGGCGTGTACAGGAGGGAATTCTAATCATGGCGTCGGCTCACGAACACTGTAACAAGTGTGTTCGTGCTACTTGCAGCTTAGCCGCTGGGTGCCCGATGGAGCCTTGTCCGAACTGTAGCGTGTGTCTTCACGTCTGCAAACTTGAAGAACATCTGAAGCACATTTGTCTCGAGGCTGTGATACCCTGTCTCAACTCGTCTGGTGGGTGCACGAAGACGCTGAAGAGAAAGAAAATGTCTAGTCATCTCTCTCACTGCCCCGCCTGGGTTACTCAGTGCAAGTACTTCTACAGCAGAACGCGATTACCTACCATCGAAACTCTTGATGCCGACATAGACTCCACCTTGCCCGATGCTAAATTATTGCTAGATGACTTAGAATTCTTGCACAATCAGAAGGCTCCAAACTCTGATCTTTGTGAGAACCAGCGACAGTACTTCCCCTCAACTGAAACTACTTCTCAGATAGGGTTAATCAATTTTCCTTCAATCAAACGAGACAGGACTGTGCAGTGGGCGTTGTTCAAAGCTGGAGAAAAGGCTTATTTTGATCATAGTGATTTGGCTGATCGAGTTCGTCACTACTACTTTGCTCCTAAAGAGATTCTCCCCGACCATGCTATAGGATGTAGCCAGTTCATCCGTAGAGATGAGTACAACTCGCATCACCAGAATCACAGTGACTTGGTTTCCGACGGGTATAACATGAGGATTCGTAGATGCCCTCTCCATATCTATGGTTGCACGTATGGAACCACTCAATACTCTCCTTCTCCTCGCGGCTCACAGCTTGACTACTCTTCGTACGCTGGGTCCTTTGTCGTGCGACCTCTACAGACCACAACTAGTTGCTCGGGCAACAGTTCCTACGAAGCTGAGTTGATTAAGAAGAAGGAGTTAGCCCAGTTTGGATATGATGACTGGGAGGGTAGTCTGGATTACCTGGGACAGCTTCCTGTTGAGGTGTTCATGAAGATCATAGACTATCTAGACTCATTGAGCCTTTGGTGCTTATCACAAGTGAACTGGCACATACGCAGCGTCACTCATGAGCTGGTCAAGAAGAAGGGTATAGTGTATAAACACTGGGTGAAGAGCAATGATAAATGGCAGCAGGGACCTGCGGTAAGACTACAACACTGTTTGTATGTTTGACAACTACTTTAGACTAGACAGTTAGAAACTGCATACTAATCAAATTTTGCTACGACTGAAAAAATTGTTTGCATCGGCTGCATCGAGCATCATTGCTGGCTCCTGGTAGACTCCTAGCCTCACTAAAACCTGGGTACGAGGCTAGGTTCTTGGGTACAGGGCTAGTTTCCTGGGTACAAGCCTGGCTACATGTATATCTAAGTTGTTAGCTTTAGTGTCACTAATATTAAGCTTTATTGGTAGCAATCAGTTAATTGGATTTGCCGATTAATTTACTCTGTGACGAGGGTGAAGAGCCATCTTGTCTGCGTGTGCCTTCAAACTGTTATGATCAGTTGTAGTTGTAGCTAAGACACTAGTAACTTACTACAGTGCAGACTGCAGAGAGAGCAGGATTGTGTGACACACTCCTGAAGGAGTTCAATCCCCTAGTTGACCCCTGTGTAGACTAGTTGCTAGTGTTTGTTAGGTTTCTAGTTGTCCGGTTGGCTGGTTCCCAGAACAATCAATTATGTCTGAAACATAGCTTAGTCTACGTATTATAGCTAATTAAGGGGCATGATTAGTTATTTGACTGATCTTCGTTTGTTTTCTTAGATCTGGAAATTCACAAAGACGTTTAATCATGTTCAACGTTGGATTCCTAGCGATTCGTCATCTACAGTTGCCGTCCACATGCTACAGTGCTGCGCCTACAAGAATAGTAGACCAGCAGAGAGAAATCCAGACCAGCTATGGGATATGGTTAAGCTGACTAATGTTGAACATTCAGAAGCTAACTTTCAAAGATTCCAACTAAAGAAGGGTTTCTTTTGGAAGCAAAAATTATAATTGTTTCTCGGCGTATCAATTTTTAGAGCACAACAAATTTTTGAATGTTTACAATTTTTATTGCAACTGTAGAATTTAATACAAGGTTTTGTATGAATTGTAGTGTGTGTGTGTGTGTGTGGAAAATTTTTATTACAATGATCTATGAAATAATTATAAAGAGATAGGTTTTTATCGCCCGTTACTTGATTCAAGTCGAGTTAAAATGGTATCCAATTTTTGATTGAGTGAATTCAATCGATCAGTTAAGGTACCATTTGCAGTTCTTGTTCCAAGACTGTGGGAGAGTCTGGCTAATCTGTGGAGTAATATGATCGTCAGATTGTTTAATTTCATAAAGCATCGTGTTACAGCCACAGCATCAACAACAACACAACCCGTGTGTGGGAGAACCATTAGCCAGCTAATTGCTGCCAACCTACTTGTCTTCTATGCTTGCTAATCTCTTTTCAAAGCCACCAAAGTTGCTCTGGTCTACTCCACTGCAGCCAATGTCAAACACCTTCTTTGTAGACGCCTCGCTTTTGTAATACACCGTGACTGCAGTAGGTGCAAAGTGTGTGAGTTTCACGTCAACAACAATGACCTACTTACTTCGACCTTCTTCATCACCTGAGGCATTTTTGAAGTCGTAGTCAATACTACTATTGACACAAAGTGTATCTCTAGGCAACACCAAAGCATCGCTAGCAATGCTGTCTTGGGACCATCTGGTAGCTATGACCTGTCAAACAAAACATTAAACAGACAAACCATACTTATGAGCATACTTTGAGATAAAGGCAATGTCCTGTGACGTTCATCAAATGAAGCTCAGTGTCTGCTGTTGTCTGGTTTGCCTACATGTTGAGGTAAAAAGGCGTTACTACTTAGTGAATTAGTCTTCTTTTAAAAGGGTTTAATTGGGTGCAATTGCATAAATATTAGCTCACTAGAATTATCTGTTCGTTAGTGATGTGCTCTGTTCCATTTGTGATTATGATCTTATAATTGGTTACAAACTCAGTCAGTGCATTCCATGTGGTAGTGAACTTGATCATGTTCTGCTGCTGGACTAGCCGGTATCCCACCACGCTGACATTGCTGACCTGGCTAGGTGGCTGGTTAGGTGTGGTAGACACTCTGCAGGACGCCTCGACTGGTATCGGACGCCAGTTATACCTCTTGTTCTGTAATGGCCGCACCTATGACACACAATATCATATCAAGTGTAGTCATTTTAAAGGCATATCAAAGAGGTGTTTACAAACTGACAATTGGTACTAATAAACAAACTGTATGCCCAACCCACGGCTTGGACTACAAGTGAATCTCATAAATGCATTATTTAAATATCTCACCAGAAATGTGTAGGTGTGATTTGGTGTAACTTGGTTTGCTTCAATGGTTTCAATAAAGGTATAGTTGAACTTGTTATCCTGTGCATTCAACCAAGAAGCGAAAATGGTAAATTGAGGCACTCCTTTGTGGGTGTAGATAGATAATGTTTCATTCACCTTTCTTGACACTGTTTCCTTGCTGGTGTTGTGTGGAACTTGTCTAAGAAGCTGGAACTCTTGGATAGCCTGCAGGCCACGAACACTTGGGGCTACAGACCACTCCAATGTCACTTGAAACGTTCCATTTGCCCGATACTTTGAACTGCATTGAAGCTTCAAATAAGGTCTTTGATCATCCACTGCAAAGAACAGAAAACAATGTGAACTGAGTAACATGATATTCCAACAGTGGCTGGACTTGTCTTCAGTTTGTGAATGCATAACAACAAATAATGTAATCTTACACGATGGCACAAGCTCAAGATGTGTTCCGGAACTTTCTCCAGGTGCAGGATGAGCCCTTAACTAGTAAAAGTAACAAGAAAATGATCACTTTTCGTTTCAACCAATACTTAATGTAAGCTTACAATTGCCAAGTAGCTACAGCCAAACTTCAAAAAACCAGATTTACGAGGAGCCTTTATAGTGACTTGAGTTGCATTCTGTCATAGTGGTGCAATGAGTTACCTATAAGCATACATCAGTTTGTTTACCGCTTGTATGTTGTTGAACTGATATAGTTTGAGGTAGCCTCCACATTCACTGGATTCAGAAGCTACATAGAAGCTGTAGGATGTCACTTTACTGTGTCCTGTACGAAAATATGTGCAAATTATATTAGAATGTGCAAAGTATGTCAGCTTTTGTAATGCCGTGTGTTACTTCAAAGCATACCAATGGGCTTGGTCCAGGAGAGTGTGACAGCAGCATGTCCTGCATAGTCCGCCCTAGAGTCCTCAGTGTACTGCACAGTATAGTTGGTTACTTGTGAAGGAAGCCTTGAAGGATCTGAAGGGTAGTGTTGATACCACCACATTCACAACATCAAATAGAAACATGATAATTGGGTTTGTATCTAAACCATTCAAGAACAGAACAACTGTGTCACAAACGTGTCAAGAAGCCCCTAAAATAATCTGTGCTATGCACTGGGAGTGGTACAGCAACAATGCAAAATCAGTACCTGAAATGCATGTACTAGCAGGCGGCGAGAATTGAGATACACTCGCATTGGTGACAACAGCAAATGTCACTTCAACATCTCTGCAAGAAAAGGCTTGCAAATTGAGCTCTTGGAATAAGTCAGTCTGTATTTTAAATAAAAAATGCAAATAGAATTAAATTACTATCAATATTGTTCACTTACCTGCCAGAAGTACAGAGAAATATTTTCGCTCGGATCTACAACTCTGAAGAGAAAGCTTACAGCAGTTTGCTGTTGAACTGAACTGGCGTTTCTTCCAGCTTCGTTGCTAGGCATGGCAACTTGAAATATTCCCAATGTTCTGTTTCTTAATGGTATCAGAACAGGAGCAACACGAGGTGATACAGGGAGTGGTCCTCCTACTGTGAGATATAATGGTTTGTTGATAAACAGTTTAAATTTGGATTGTTTACCATCTAGGCGCTGTCCGAGACCACAACCAATTCTGCAAACAGGTTTCTTCTGCAGATTAAAAGTATGTCTCAATGCTATTTTGAAATATTTTTGACTCTTACGCATTTTCTCTGGCATGGAAGATGAGAAATTGTACAGCTTTTGCTACCTCTGCAACTCTTGGTACATTCTGAAAACTAAAAGAACCATAATGCAATGACTAATAACGAAGTGACTAACGCATATATTTCTGCATTGATTGAGCGTAAGGTGAGGATTTTCAGCTTGTTTGACACATCCCTTAGTACACTGCTCCACCTATCATCACATTGACAAAATACTCAACCTATTGTATTTACTGACCTTTGGACTGACATAGCAGTTCTGATCAAGTGCTGTTGCATTGTATGTTGGCCAGTCGGGGTAACTTGTAAGTAACTGCAGAGAAATCACATTATTGATGTCAAATAGGAATAAGCTAGGTGTGACAATGGGTAGGTAGGCAACATATCACCTTGATCGCATTTGATGTTACTAAGATACATGATTGTAGACACTTTGGCTGATACTCAACTGCAAAGCTATATAACCATGCACATCATGCCCACTTTCTCGGTACAAGTTCTGTCTACTGTACACCAGTGTGATTGTGTGGGTGGAATGTATATTTCTTGGCTGCATGTTGTGAGCATGAGGCAGCTACGATAAATTATTCCTCAATAGAAACAGTTGTGTAGAATTTGCTTGGAATTAAGTAGGCAGGTTTGTTTGTTCGGCAAAATAATTAATTTTGAAATTTACATCATGCATGATATAAACATAGCTACACATGCATGTGTGTGGCAGTAGCTGTAATAGCCAGCATGCAGTAATGCAGTCATTATAGCAATGTATTGTGTGTGTGCAGACAAATCATCCATCTAGTCAGGTGTGTGGGGCCTTACCTGGGAGTTTTCATAATACTTTTTTAATTCAGTGGTTGATTCAAGCAGAGTAGAAGAAAATACAAAGATGAGATTAATATATTTCAGTGCAAATAACAACTCACTCTTCTCACGCATCTTAGATGGCATTTTATTACTGTCACAGATCGTTGCTCAGTAAAATCTGATGGACGAATTGGATGTGGAGTTCCTGGACACGTGTTGCGGCAAGTACTTGTTGCTTGGCAAAACGAGACGAGAATAGCGATTGAAAAACCCAGCATTAAAAAGTTAATGCATTCTCGAGCGAATATTTTCTTTGTCATGATGATCACAGTCCGTTATGTCTTTGCAATTGTCGTAGCTGTTGCTTCAGTGCAGCTTGCAGTCGGCTGAATATTTGACCTTGCATTGTTGGTCCGAAATTCCAATTTATAGCCAGCAGCAAATTAATGTAATACCGCCCACGTAATAAATAACTGTTCGTCAAGTAGGCGTGTTGTGGCTTGCACCAACCATGCATACATACAAATATTTTCAGAACAGTCAGTGGAAATTCGGAGCCCACAAACACTAAAAAGTTGATTATTCAAAAATGTCGACTAATTCCTCCCTGGACTACTCATAGATACGTAACCAATACATAATCTATACTCGACACGAGCAAGCAAACATCACCTTTTGCACAAGACTTGCTGGTGCAACATTTGCCAGCAACCTGCCATGTGCATGTTTTGTCGACTTCTCTGGATATTTGTTGTCTATGAGTCAAGGACTTGTTTCCCAATAACAATTATAGGATGTCAGGATAAATTCCCTGTTTAGGTTTCTGAACACCTGTTTTTTATTTTTTTTATGGTGCTTATTTTATCGTCTCTTCCTGCTAGTATTACTGACATCTTTTGTGCAGTCTGCACTGAATAGTCATTAGTGTGTCAATGTGGTTGTAGACAAGATTGCATAGATAATGTCTATCTTATCTGCATACTCGGCATTAATTTGAGCCCGTGAAGCAACCGCAAAATTGAACGTGATGTCATCAGCAGTTCTTTCAATTATATGCTGTTGCTGAGCTGAAGTCAATATTGAGAGGAGTGTTGACTTTCTGGTCATTGTTTGTCTATGAGTCAGAGGCTTGTTTTCCTAGGACGCCACGATAAATTCCATGTTTAGGTCTATTTTATGCTTTTATTTTATTTTCTCTTCCTGCTAGTATTAATTACATCTATTGTACATGTATGTTTCAGTTTATTGTGATTATCACTTTGTCAATGTGGCTATTGCAAGTATTAATTGCACCCTGCCCGCGAAACAACCACGAATTAGCTACTGCAGTGCGTGACGTCATCGCTGAGCTTCTGACTCGCTTGCCGTTGCTGAGTTGAGAACATCGCCAAAACAGTAGGACAAGAAAATGTCAAGTCTGATTGGTGGAGTAGGAGACGCCATGGAAGGCATGAAGAGCCTTGGCGAGATGCCTGAGGTTGTGCAAAAAGAGTTGGAAAAACTCCCTGATAAAATTGGAGAAGAACTTGCCAAAATTCCCGAGAAAATCGAAATAGAGATGCAGAAGACATCGGAACGCATTGAAGAGCAGCTATCCAAAATCTCGGGCACAGTAGGCGAGGAAGTCCCCAAAATGACTAGCTCTGTGACAGATGAGGTGAAGAAAGTACCAGCTGTTGTGCAGGTAGAGCTGCAACGAGTCACTGTCCTAGTGCAAGAGGAGTTGCAGAAGGTCCCAGCAATCGTGAGCGAGGAAATGAGCCAATTCCCTGAGAAGATGGTCAAAGCTAGTGCCAGTGCTGCTAAAGAGGGAGCAAAGTCAGCTTGCTTTGATCTGATGTCAGATTATCCTGGATGCTGGTGCTGCTACCTGTGCTGTAAATGTTGTCTATGGTTGTGCTGTTGCGGTTACTGCAAGGGATGCTGTGGACCTCACAGAGAGGAACAACAGCAGGAGAGGGTAGTGCAAGAACAGCCTCGCTCTCAGCAACCAGCTGCTGCTGCTCCTGAGCAACCAACTGAGAAGCCGGCTGCTGTCGCAACTGATGAAGCAGCAGCAAAGGAAACTAACTAACCCATGCCGACCAGCCCACCTATCTGAAACTAATGCTATTTCAGTAGTGAACACAGAACTGTTTTATTCTGCTAGCAGTATTCAATGTTTTGAGTCTCCATTATTCCTTCTATAGCTACATGTGGTTACAATACTATGCAACGCGTGTTATCACATTACATCTTGTAGCATGCTTGAGTTAACAACTTGATAAGACAAGCATTCTTCTGGTCATAGTTGAATCACCTTGGTGACTAAAAATAGTCCTAGGGTTGTCTTTAGCTCACGTGCACTCTAAGACCACTGTGCTGTCGTGAGAACCACTCTTGCTAAAATGACAAATCTACTTCTTAATCAAGTACTGCTGTTGCTGTTGCTCTTCGGATCACTTTCCGCGAATGCACAATCAGGTCAGCTGGGTAATGCTGCCGAGGATGCTGAAGAGGATAGACCCATTGGCTGCTACGCGCTAGAGCCCGCGGAAGGCACTGTAAACAAGCTGGAGACAGCTAACTCTAGTGCAGCGCTTCTACGAGCACAGTGCTACAGCGTCTGCCTCGAGCAGGTATGCACCTGGGGGACTATATGTGTAGTGCTCTACTGCATCATTTTATTTTGTTAATGAATCTATTGTCTAGGCTGGACTTGGCACAGACAAGTTGTCACTAATGCAAGAGCCTCATGTAACCATGACTGAATATAGAAGAAACTACTCAATATACAACCAAGTACATGCACTAGTTAATATGCTATTACTGCACTGTGTTTTTGCACAAGGTGGAGGAATGTGTCAGAGGCTGCCTGATAATGGACCGTGTAGCATCTTCTAGCCTTTGTCAAGGAGAATGTGTAAGCAAGTGGTTATGTCATTATGTGATGCAACTCCTTACCATTTTCCTTGCTAATCTACTTGCCAAATTAAAAAAATAATGTTGTTGAGAAAATCAGAGTGACACGACGCATAGCTATTATAATAGTATACTAACTGACAAATTGTTTAATGGATATTATAGAAAGTACAACAATAACAATAAATAGCAAGAAATACAGACAGGAGCAATGGTAAGTAGTCTAGGGAGCCGTACCAAAATTAATAAACAAAGGACAGAGGCAAAAACGTAGCTATTATGGTTAGCATTCTTATTTTTACATTGCGATCTGAAGCAAACTGTACCAGTGTGTAAGGTATATGTAACCATGGTGAGCAACAATGATGATCGTTTTGTAGGATCAAAACCAGTACTGTGAGAAAGGATGTCTGGCTTTGAAATCAACCAACAACAGTTAGTGAATTTGAAGTAGTGTAACTGTCTCTTGATTTTAAAAACTAATAAATTTAGGTTTTCAGGTTTCTCCAGTCCAGCCGTTCATCCGTCCTTCCCTCCAGCTGCTGGAATCATCTCCATACAATGTCACATACACTGTCAACATATCAGGGACTGATCTATTCAGAGTCCACAACACCACTGGATCGGGTGATCTCACTAGTGGTGCCTCTTCACCTGTTACCTTCATATTCCAAATCAAAGCAAATGACACTTCTCACTACTATATTTTTCAGGTATATATGTTACGACCCGATTCACAACCTTTGACCCGCTTCGAAGCCGGTCGACCGGTTTCGAAGCGGGTTAGCTAGATGCGCGCCAGATTCAAAGCGTGCATAATGCTAAGTGCGCGCGTGTAATAGACTTCGACTACTAAACATAACGTGTACTCTGAGTGTCCATATACATTGCATCGCAATCATACTGTTCTTTAAATTTTTTTCCATGTACAGGAGTCACGTTTGAAGAAGAAGCTGTGACATGTTCCTATGAATTTTAGTGCAGTTTGATTGTTAAAACAACTGTTGCATGCACACAACATTTCTTGCTGCGCTGCGTTGCTGAACCACTCGTAACGGCATTCCTGTCAATTTAGCAGGTAGGCTGCGCTGCTAAAACACTTACAATGACGCTCCTGTCGATGACTGTAGTAGCACATGATGCTCTAAATCGCCTCCGCGGACACTTTCCAGTCTTGCTGCGCTGCACTGCAGTGAGCTATAACCGCGACAGCACTCCTACGTAGGTTCTGTCGATCTAGCAAGCAGGTGGGCACCCCGAAGCAGTGAAACGTTCGGTTTTAAACCGGGTCAACTGAGTTATGTGGTTGTAAATCGGGTTAACCGGCTTCGAAACCGGCGGCCGGCTTCGAAACGGGTCAGGTTGTGAATCGGGTCGTAACATATACATTGTGTTGATATTGTAGATGAGGTATCTCTTCTGTGTACACATCATTGTTACAGCCGGGACTGCCTGATACGATCATGTTTTTTCACAAGCACATCTGTGAAGAGGTTGAAGTGAGATATGCTCTTGTTAATCGTCATGGTATATCTGGTTATTCACCACCTTACAACTTATACATACAAGGAGGTAGGATATACGCATTTATTACGCTGCATTTGAACCTTTCTACAGAAATAGCCGGTCCACCAGAACCTGTCGATCTAGTCACTGTTGATATCCAGTCTATGTATGACTATCGTCGAGGGTACTTTGGACATGCTCGCTTGAATATTACCTGGGAGAACCCAGCAAGTATGGCTGCACTAGCAGAGCTTGTGCCAGCATAATTTTTATGTTACTGAACAGATATAACTTACATCAGTCACTACACACTTGAAATGGTTGGTTCTGCAAACTGTGGATTATGTAATATATAAACCATGGCTTGGAGGTGTGTATGCCGAATATACCACCCGAGGTCGAGGTCAGAGGAAGTTTGCAGCCGAGATAAACCCCGAGCGAAGCGAGGGGTTTATCGAGGCTGCAAACTTCCGATGACCGAGACCGAGGGTGGTATATTCGGCATACACACCGACAAGCCATGGTTCATATGTTATATACCTTAGTGTGTGGGCGTCGCTTCTTGCTCGTGCTCGCGTTCGCGTGGATCTCGATTTAGCGGTGAGTCATGGGCCGAGAGGAGGCCCCAAGTGTGTACGCGTACCTGAGTAGAGTGTGTGGCAAAGACTTGGACAGCTTTGTGCTTCTAGAGCGAAAGAGCGATCGCCAAGTTTTCTTGTATTCATTGCAATATTCAACATGACTTGGGCGGGGTTTGTCACATGCTTGCCAATTTAATACCCACTAGTGTCAGGATGATTGTACACTATAAATCTCAGCCACTTCTGCGCATCTTCGCCCTGCAACTGGGTGCTGCTAGTTGCAAGGCGAACAACTGTCCGAGGATGCCCTCGCGCAACCTCAACCTGGTCACGTGACCAGGGCACACCTCTTGGTTAACCCCTTGAGGAGTGTATTTCTCATATACCACCATGGTGGTATATATCACATAATCTCCATGGTGGATTATGCGATATATACCACCATGGTGGAATATGAGAAATATACCACCTGTGCCTTGTATTGGGACGCCCACACACTATGGTATATGTAACTATACAAGGATAGAGCCATCAGCTGTAAGTAATAAAGTATATGCTATAACTGTCCATGATTCACATTGTGTACAGAAGGTGACTACTACACATCAGGTAGTGTTGGCAGCTCTTCCACAGAATGCACCGTACTTAGGCTGCTTGTATCAAATGAGAGTGAGTTATCATTGAGTAGAGAGGTGTGTCAGAGTGTCCTGGTACCTCGAGTAGATCCAGTCTGTGTCAGTGTCTGATGATTTCCCTTCAGCTAGTACAGTATGGCATCGCAGTATCAAGTCAACAGTCTGTAAGGCACTCACTCACTCACTCCCTCACTCACTTGCTGTGTTCTATACATTGTTCTTTATAGATAATCCAGACATCACCTTTCAGTGTGTGCGCAGATTAGAGAATGACAAGTTTGCTATATACACCACTGTCAATATATCACAGTATCTCGCCTATGAGCATGTTGTTGTAAAGATCGTCTTATTCCCAGTTCGTGTTGAATACCCAAATCCTTCAAAGACTGGTGTGCCTAAACGTGATCACTTACTATTACAAGATGAGTCAGTTGAGGTGAGTAAAGTATCGTTACAATATTGATGTGTTGATACACTGCTATTCAGGCAAATCAGTCGATTATTGTAAATGTGATTCCTAATCTTATTCCAGTATCTACATCTAATGTTGATTACGAAGTATCGGTATGTTAAGCACAGAATGATGACACATTATGTTACTATAACTATTGATAGATGCATACAACATGGAGGGATCATTTAGTATACACACCTCATTTTAGCTGTTATTTTAATAAAAACCAGGAAGGCAAAATACAAGCTGAAACACGTGAGCCCCATGTGGATTTTGTTTGTTTAACTCTGGATAATATGGTTGTGTTTGTAGATGAACAGTTATCCAATGACAGAGAAGAGTGATAGTTCAACAGAAAGGAGTCCAAGTTGTGAGTTTGTTGTTGCTGTTGTTTATTCTGCACTTCATTCCAGCTGCAGGCAATGGTTTGGAAAAGAAAGTGAACCCAAAGTAATTACATTATCGGACATTATTATGATAAATGTGAATGCCGCCCTGTGTGTCAGTCTACACACAATTCATTTTTCAAGTTCAGAAACTACATGCAGCGCACGTACAGTCTGGTGTGCTACATGCGCGCAGGGCTACATTTAGTCGTAGCTAACTTTATGATTTTGAATTTGGCGCGCAAATAAAATGGCGCGCGCCGCCAAATCAACTGTTGCATGCACCGGATAGATATGGAAGCCTATAATATTATGCTATGCCTAGCCTGCAATTACAAAGCAGTTTGTGTGTTACTGTGTCGGTTTTTCATGCGCTCTTGCCCGCAGGTAAATTCAAGAGTGACAGTATCCGCCACATGATCTTGTTTTTGTGCCAATCCTAACTTGATATCATGGCCGCTGCTCTGACTGCGTGGTCTTAGTCATCCTCTGTGCTTGATGAGGCTAAATCTGAGTTCTTCCTGGCTAGTTTATTCTAATACTAGACACAGCCTAAGTTTGTTCACAACTTCATAAAAACTGCACTGGTTAGCTCCCAATACTTTCATTATCAGATCATGTACTCAGTCAGTGTATTGACCATATGCACTCATCTCACATGTGTTGACACAAGCTAGTCCAGTGGTTCCGACGTGCTAGTACTGAGTTTTCAAGTCGGAGTATACTACACTACCATGTATCACAATCATCAGTGGTGCGCTGCTCTCTAAGTATATTCAACCTATTGAGAAAAAACCTCTCCATTGTGTATCATCAGTTGTCCATTAGTCGTCATCATTGTTGTTCCAATCTCTATTGTTGGTCTGGCTCTGTTTATCATTTCAGGAAATGGTTGTTTCAAGCAAGTTTCGTCGAGTCTCTATAATTATGAAACACAGAATAAACCCAGTAACAAATAATATGGACATTCTTTCAGTTTGTTTAAAATCATTCAGTGCTGTACTGATTACAAAAATAGTGATAGTTAATAGCGGGAGTGGATTCTAACTGCCAGATAATATTGATCGGTTATCATGCATGGAGTGAGCTGTTCTTCATGATCACTTATCTCTGACAGATGCAGGCAGTACTGTCAATAGAAGGATCGTGAGAAAATGCAGTAATGTGGTGTTGAGTACTTTAGACCCTGGATGTAGATTCAGTTGCGAATTCCCCCCAATGTGATTTATAGCGGCCGCCCACCCACGTGCAAAATAATGTATTTTAGATAGATTCAGTTTGCATGTCCTTTCCGTGTCTAGTCTGCGAAGATGCAGCCACCCGTGCTAATCGCAGTCGTGTTGCTGTTCTCTTACTTGGTGCTCTACGCCAGTGCACAATCAGGTCAGCTGGGTAATGCTGCCGAGGATGCTGAAGAGGATAGACCCATTGGCTGCTACGCGCTAGAGCCCGAGGAAGGCACTGTAAACAAGCTGGAGACAGCTAACTCTAGTGCAGCGCTTCTACGAGCTCAATGTTACAGCGTCTGCCTCGAAGAGGTTTGACACCAGAAAGATGTTTTATAGCAAATATGATAATTTCATTTATAGGCTAGACTTGGTACAGACAAGTTGTCACTAATGCAAGAGCCTCATGTTACCATGACTGAATATAGAAGAAACTACTCAATATACAACCAGGTAGGCCGCATATGCTGCTTTTGTCACAGCACTACACTATGTTTTTGCACCAGGTGGAGGAGTGTGTCAGAGGCTGTCTGATAATGGATCGTGTTGCATCTTCTAGCCTTTGTCAAGGAGAATGTGTAAGCTATGTTGTTTGTACAGTGCTAGATGCAAACACTGAGCTTTACTGTATATATGCTCTTCTGTCAACAACACTGTCTGCACTTATCAATGCGTTAGATACACACTAGTAACACACTAGTGTACTGTGCCTGTGTGTGTATTTTTCTCGGTCATAGGATCAAAACCAGTACTGTGAGAAAGGATGTTTAGCTTTAAAATCAACCAACAACAGTTAGTGAAAAGAGTCATTTGTCTCTAGAAAAAAATAACAATAACCATTCTATTGTCTTACAGGTTTTCAGGTTTCTCCGGTCCAGCCGTTCATCCGTCCTTCCCTTCAGCTGCTGGAATCATCTCCATACAATGTCACATACACTGTCAACATATCAGGGACTGATCTATTCAGAGTCCACAACACCACTAGTACTGGATCGGGTAATCTCACTAGTGGTGCCTCTTCACCTGTTACCTTCATATTCCAAATCAAAGCAAATGACACTTCTCACTACTATATTGTTCAGGTAATTACATTGTGTTGATATTGTAGATGAGGTGTCTCTTCTGTGCACACATCATTGTTGCAGCCGGGACTGCCTGATACGATCACATTTTTTCACAAGCACATCTGTGAAGAGGTTGAGGTGCGATACGCTCTTGTTAATCGTCATGGTATATCTGGTTATTCACCACCTTACAACTTATACATACAAGGAGGTAGGATATACTGCATTTATTACGCTGCATTTGAACCTTTCTACAGAAATAGCCGGTCCACCAGAACCTGTCGATCTAGTCACTGTTGATATCCAGTCTATGTATGACTATCGTCGAGGGTACTTTGGACATGCTCGCTTGAATATTACCTGGGAGAACCCAGCAAGTATGGCTGCACTAGCAGAGCTTGTGCCAGCATAATTTTTATGTTACTGAACAGATATAACTTACATCAGTCACTACACACTTGAAATGGTTGGTTCTGCAAACTGTGGATTATGTAATATATAAACCATGGCTTGGAGGTGTGTATGCCGAATATACCACCCGAGGTCGAGGTCAGAGGAAGTTTGCAGCCGAGATAAACCCCGAGCGAAGCGAGGGGTTTATCGAGGCTGCAAACTTCCGATGACCGAGACCGAGGGTGGTATATTCGGCATACACACCGACAAGCCATGGTTCATATGTTATATACCTTAGTGTGTGGGCGTCGCTTCTTGCTCGTGCTCGCGTTCGCGTGGATCTCGATTTAGCGGTGAGTCATGGGCCGAGAGGAGGCCCCAAGTGTGTACGCGTACCTGAGTAGAGTGTGTGGCAAAGACTTGGACAGCTTTGTGCTTCTAGAGCGAAAGAGCGATCGCCAAGTTTTCTTGTATTCATTGCAATATTCAACATGACTTGGGCGGGGTTTGTCACATGCTTGCCAATTTAATACCCACTAGTGTCAGGATGATTGTACACTATAAATCTCAGCCACTTCTGCGCATCTTCGCCCTGCAACTGGGTGCTGCTAGTTGCAAGGCGAACAACTGTCCGAGGATGCCCTCGCGCAACCTCAACCTGGTCACGTGACCAGGGCACACCTCTTGGTTAACCCCTTGAGGAGTGTATTTCTCATATACCACCATGGTGGTATATATCACATAATCTCCATGGTGGATTATGCGATATATACCACCATGGTGGAATATGAGAAATATACCACCTGTGCCTTGTATTGGGACGCCCACACACTATGGTATATGTAACTATACAAGGATAGAGCCATCAGCTGTAAGTAATAAAGTATATGCTATAACTGTCCATGATTCACATTGTGTACAGAAGGTGACTACTACACATCAGGTAGTGTTGGCAGCTCTTCCACAGAATGCACCGTACTTAGGCTGCTTGTATCAAATGAGAGTGAGTTATCATTGAGTAGAGAGGTGTGTCAGAGTGTCCTGGTACCTCGAGTAGATCCAGTCTGTGTCAGTGTCTGATGATTTCCCTTCAGCTAGTACAGTATGGCATCGCAGTATCAAGTCAACAGTCTGTAAGGCACTCACTCACTCACTCCCTCACTCACTTGCTGTGTTCTATACATTGTTCTTTATAGATAATCCAGACATCACCTTTCAGTGTGTGCGCAGATTAGAGAATGACAAGTTTGCTATATACACCACTGTCAATATATCACAGTATCTCGCCTATGAGCATGTTGTTGTAAAGATCGTCTTATTCCCAGTTCGTGTTGAATACCCAAATCCTTCAAAGACTGGTGTGCCTAAACGTGATCACTTACTATTACAAGATGAGTCAGTTGAGGTGAGTAAAGTATCGTTACAATATTGATGTGTTGATACACTGCTATTCAGGCAAATCAGTCGATTATTGTAAATGTGATTCCTAATCTTATTCCAGTATCTACATCTAATGTTGATTACGAAGTATCGGTATGTTAAGCACAGAATGATGACACATTATGTTACTATAACTATTGATAGATGCATACAACATGGAGGGATCATTTAGTATACACACCTCATGTGTTCACTGCTAGCTGTCGTGTTGATGGTCAAGGCTCTAAACCAGCTCCTGTCACTAATGTTCAGTTGATAGATCAGTTCCAGAGACTAGACTTAGCAAAGTATCGTGTTGCTATTCACTGGACTCCTCCGATAGAGACCAATGGCCAATTGGGTCACTATAATGTGTGTATTGGTACAGCTCCATTGGAACCCACTGATCCTCTTCCTAGCCTACAATGCTCACCTACTGGAGACTGCTATGCTTGCACACCAGTTGATGTATGATACATTACAGTGTGTGTTGAGTTGTGTCCACTTTATCACTTGTAGCCGACTGCTTTCAACATGACTTGGGATGTGTTCCAGCTATTCCCTTCAGATCCTAAGATACTGTATCTTCAGGTATTGACCTGTTACACTAATTTATAAGGTTGAGTCTGTCAATAGATTCGCTCTAACAATATTTATCGCTATGGTAACTGGAGTGACTCAATGGCATTATCATTGCTAGTTTCAAGTACACCATTACCAACACTAACCTCACAAGCATCAACAACTTTCATCTCTTCAGCAAAGACGGTATCAATCAACCTCATGTCTGCAAAGTCAATTCCTACCATAACTATTAGTCCGATGATATCACTTGCAAGTGAACTAGGTTAATCATATCTTGTATGATTCAGTCACAGCATACCTTTCTGTATAGGCGGCTTTGTTGTTCCATTATCTGTTGTTGGAGGAGTTTTCTTTATTATTTGCGCAGTCATATCAGTTGTACTGATCATTTTAGCTGTTATTTTAATAAAAACCAGGAAGGCAAAATACAAGCTGAAACACGTGAGCCCCATGTGGATTTTGTTTGTTTAACTCTGGATAATATGGTTGTGTTTGTAGATGAACAGTTATCCAATGACAGAGAAGAGTGATAGTTCAACAGAAAGGAGTCCAAGTTGTGAGTTTGTTGTTGCTGTTGTTTATTCTGCACTTCATTCCAGCTGCAGGCAATGGTTTGGAAAAGAAAGTGAACCCAAAGTAATTACATTATCGGACATTATTATGATAAATGTGAATGCCGCCCTGTGTGTCAGTCTACACACAATTCATTTTTCAAGTTCAGAAACTACATGCAGCGCACGTACAGTCTGGTGTGCTACATGCGCGCAGGGCTACATTTAGTCGTAGCTAACTTTATGATTTTGAATTTGGCGCGCAAATAAAATGGCGCGCGCCGCCAAATCAACTGTTGCATGCACCGGATAGATATGGAAGCCTATAATATTATGCTATGCCTAGCCTGCAATTACAAAGCAGTTTGTGTGTTACTGTGTCGGTTTTTCATGCGCTCTTGCCCGCAGGTAAATTCAAGAGTGACAGTATCCGCCACATGATCTTGTTTTTGTGCCAATCCTAACTTGATATCATGGCCGCTGCTCTGACTGCGTGGTCTTAGTCATCCTCTGTGCTTGATGAGGCTAAATCTGAGTTCTTCCTGGCTAGTTTATTCTAATACTAGACACAGCCTAAGTTTGTTCACAACTTCATAAAAACTGCACTGGTTAGCTCCCAATACTTTCATTATCAGATCATGTACTCAGTCAGTGTATTGACCATATGCACTCATCTCACATGTGTTGACACAAGCTAGTCCAGTGGTTCCGACGTGCTAGTACTGAGTTTTCAAGTCGGAGTATACTACACTACCATGTATCACAATCATCAGTGGTGCGCTGCTCTCTAAGTATATTCAACCTATTGAGAAAAAACCTCTCCATTGTGTATCATCAGTTGTCCATTAGTCGTCATCATTGTTGTTCCAATCTCTATTGTTGGTCTGGCTCTGTTTATCATTTCAGGAAATGGTTGTTTCAAGCAAGTTTCGTCGAGTCTCTATAATTATGAAACACAGAATAAACCCAGTAACAAATAATATGGACATTCTTTCAGTTTGTTTAAAATCATTCAGTGCTGTACTGATTACAAAAATAGTGATAGTTAATAGCGGGAGTGGATTCTAACTGCCAGATAATATTGATCGGTTATCATGCATGGAGTGAGCTGTTCTTCATGATCACTTATCTCTGACAGATGCAGGCAGTACTGTCAATAGAAGGATCGTGAGAAAATGCAGTAATGTGGTGTTGAGTACTTTAGACCCTGGATGTAGATTCAGTTGCGAATTCCCCCCAATGTGATTTATAGCGGCCGCCCACCCACGTGCAAAATAATGTATTTTAGATAGATTCAGTTTGCATGTCCTTTCCGTGTCTAGTCTGCGAAGATGCAGCCACCCGTGCTAATCGCAGTCGTGTTGCTGTTCTCTTACTTGGTGCTCTACGCCAGTGCACAATCAGGTCAGCTGGGTAATGCTGCCGAGGATGCTGAAGAGGATAGACCCATTGGCTGCTACGCGCTAGAGCCCGAGGAAGGCACTGTAAACAAGCTGGAGACAGCTAACTCTAGTGCAGCGCTTCTACGAGCTCAATGTTACAGCGTCTGCCTCGAAGAGGTTTGACACCAGAAAGATGTTTTATAGCAAATATGATAATTTCATTTATAGGCTAGACTTGGTACAGACAAGTTGTCACTAATGCAAGAGCCTCATGTTACCATGACTGAATATAGAAGAAACTACTCAATATACAACCAGGTAGGCCGCATATGCTGCTTTTGTCACAGCACTACACTATGTTTTTGCACCAGGTGGAGGAGTGTGTCAGAGGCTGTCTGATAATGGATCGTGTTGCATCTTCTAGCCTTTGTCAAGGAGAATGTGTAAGCTATGTTGTTTGTACAGTGCTAGATGCAAACACTGAGCTTTACTGTATATATGCTCTTCTGTCAACAACACTGTCTGCACTTATCAATGCGTTAGATACACACTAGTAACACACTAGTGTACTGTGCCTGTGTGTGTATTTTTCTCGGTCATAGGATCAAAACCAGTACTGTGAGAAAGGATGTTTAGCTTTAAAATCAACCAACAACAGTTAGTGAAAAGAGTCATTTGTCTCTAGAAAAAAATAACAATAACCATTCTATTGTCTTACAGGTTTTCAGGTTTCTCCGGTCCAGCCGTTCATCCGTCCTTCCCTTCAGCTGCTGGAATCATCTCCATACAATGTCACATACACTGTCAACATATCAGGGACTGATCTATTCAGAGTCCACAACACCACTAGTACTGGATCGGGTAATCTCACTAGTGGTGCCTCTTCACCTGTTACCTTCATATTCCAAATCAAAGCAAATGACACTTCTCACTACTATATTGTTCAGGTAATTACATTGTGTTGATATTGTAGATGAGGTGTCTCTTCTGTGCACACATCATTGTTGCAGCCGGGACTGCCTGATACGATCACATTTTTTCACAAGCACATCTGTGAAGAGGTTGAAGTGAGATATGCTCTTGTTAATCGTCATGGTATATCTGGTTATTCACCACCTTACAACTTATACATACAAGGAGGTAGGATATACTGCATTTATTACGCTGCATTTGAACCTTTCTACAGAAATAGCCGGTCCACCAGAACCTGTCGATCTAGTCACTGTTGATATCCAGTCTATGTATGACTATCGTCGAGGGTACTTTGGACATGCTCGCTTGAATATTACCTGGGAGAACCCAGCAAGTATGGCTGCACTAGCAGAGCTTGTGCCAGCATAATTTTTATGTTACTGAACAGATATAACTTACATCAGTCACTACACACTTGAAATGGTTGGTTCTGCAAACTGTGGATTATGTAATATATAAACCATGGCTTGGAGGTGTGTATGCCGAATATACCACCCGAGGTCGAGGTCAGAGGAAGTTTGCAGCCGAGATAAACCCCGAGCGAAGCGAGGGGTTTATCGAGGCTGCAAACTTCCGATGACCGAGACCGAGGGTGGTATATTCGGCATACACACCGACAAGCCATGGTTCATATGTTATATACCTTAGTGTGTGGGCGTCGCTTCTTGCTCGTGCTCGCGTTCGCGTGGATCTCGATTTAGCGGTGAGTCATGGGCCGAGAGGAGGCCCCAAGTGTGTACGCGTACCTGAGTAGAGTGTGTGGCAAAGACTTGGACAGCTTTGTGCTTCTAGAGCGAAAGAGCGATCGCCAAGTTTTCTTGTATTCATTGCAATATTCAACATGACTTGGGCGGGGTTTGTCACATGCTTGCCAATTTAATACCCACTAGTGTCAGGATGATTGTACACTATAAATCTCAGCCACTTCTGCGCATCTTCGCCCTGCAACTGGGTGCTGCTAGTTGCAAGGCGAACAACTGTCCGAGGATGCCCTCGCGCAACCTCAACCTGGTCACGTGACCAGGGCACACCTCTTGGTTAACCCCTTGAGGAGTGTATTTCTCATATACCACCATGGTGGTATATATCACATAATCTCCATGGTGGATTATGCGATATATACCACCATGGTGGAATATGAGAAATATACCACCTGTGCCTTGTATTGGGACGCCCACACACTATGGTATATGTAACTATACAAGGATAGAGCCATCAGCTGTAAGTAATAAAGTATATGCTATAACTGTCCATGATTCACATTGTGTACAGAAGGTGACTACTACACATCAGGTAGTGTTGGCAGCTCTTCCACAGAATGCACCGTACTTAGGCTGCTTGTATCAAATGAGAGTGAGTTATCATTGAGTAGAGAGGTGTGTCAGAGTGTCCTGGTACCTCGAGTAGATCCAGTCTGTGTCAGTGTCTGATGATTTCCCTTCAGCTAGTACAGTATGGCATCGCAGTATCAAGTCAACAGTCTGTAAGGCACTCACTCACTCACTCCCTCACTCACTTGCTGTGTTCTATACATTGTTCTTTATAGATAATCCAGACATCACCTTTCAGTGTGTGCGCAGATTAGAGAATGACAAGTTTGCTATATACACCACTGTCAATATATCACAGTATCTCGCCTATGAGCATGTTGTTGTAAAGATCGTCTTATTCCCAGTTCGTGTTGAATACCCAAATCCTTCAAAGACTGGTGTGCCTAAACGTGATCACTTACTATTACAAGATGAGTCAGTTGAGGTGAGTAAAGTATCGTTACAATATTGATGTGTTGATACACTGCTATTCAGGCAAATCAGTCGATTATTGTAAATGTGATTCCTAATCTTATTCCAGTATCTACATCTAATGTTGATTACGAAGTATCGGTATGTTAAGCACAGAATGATGACACATTATGTTACTATAACTATTGATAGATGCATACAACATGGAGGGATCATTTAGTATACACACCTCATGTGTTCACTGCTAGCTGTCGTGTTGATGGTCAAGGCTCTAAACCAGCTCCTGTCACTAATGTTCAGTTGATAGATCAGTTCCAGAGACTAGACTTAGCAAAGTATCGTGTTGCTATTCACTGGACTCCTCCGATAGAGACCAATGGCCAATTGGGTCACTATAATGTGTGTATTGGTACAGCTCCATTGGAACCCACTGATCCTCTTCCTAGCCTACAATGCTCACCTACTGGAGACTGCTATGCTTGCACACCAGTTGATGTATGATACATTACAGTGTGTGTTGAGTTGTGTCCACTTTATCACTTGTAGCCGACTGCTTTCAACATGACTTGGGATGTGTTCCAGCTATTCCCTTCAGATCCTAAGATACTGTATCTTCAGGTATTGACCTGTTACACTAATTTATAAGGTTGAGTCTGTCAATAGATTCGCTCTAACAATATTTATCGCTATGGTAACTGGAGTGACTCAATGGCATTATCATTGCTAGTTTCAAGTACACCATTACCAACACTAACCTCACAAGCATCAACAACTTTCATCTCTTCAGCAAAGACGGTATCAATCAACCTCATGTCTGCAAAGTCAATTCCTACCATAACTATTAGTCCGATGATATCACTTGCAAGTGAACTAGGTTAATCATATCTTGTATGATTCAGTCACAGCATACCTTTCTGTATAGGCGGCTTTGTTGTTCCATTATCTGTTGTTGGAGGAGTTTTCTTTATTATTTGCGCAGTCATATCAGTTGTACTGATCATTTTAGCTGTTATTTTAATAAAAACCAGGAAGGCAAAATACAAGCTGAAACACGTGAGCCCCATGTGGATTTTGTTTGTTTAACTCTGGATAATATGGTTGTGTTTGTAGATGAACAGTTATCCAATGACAGAGAAGAGTGATAGTTCAACAGAAAGGAGTCCAAGTTGTGAGTTTGTTGTTGCTGTTGTTTATTCTGCACTTCATTCCAGCTGCAGGCAATGGTTTGGAAAAGAAAGTGAACCCAAAGTAATTACATTATCGGACATTATTATGATAAATGTGAATGCCGCCCTGTGTGTCAGTCTACACACAATTCATTTTTCAAGTTCAGAAACTACATGCAGCGCACGTACAGTCTGGTGTGCTACATGCGCGCAGGGCTACATTTAGTCGTAGCTAACTTTATGATTTTGAATTTGGCGCGCAAATAAAATGGCGCGCGCCGCCAAATCAACTGTTGCATGCACCGGATAGATATGGAAGCCTATAATATTATGCTATGCCTAGCCTGCAATTACAAAGCAGTTTGTGTGTTACTGTGTCGGTTTTTCATGCGCTCTTGCCCGCAGGTAAATTCAAGAGTGACAGTATCCGCCACATGATCTTGTTTTTGTGCCAATCCTAACTTGATATCATGGCCGCTGCTCTGACTGCGTGGTCTTAGTCATCCTCTGTGCTTGATGAGGCTAAATCTGAGTTCTTCCTGGCTAGTTTATTCTAATACTAGACACAGCCTAAGTTTGTTCACAACTTCATAAAAACTGCACTGGTTAGCTCCCAATACTTTCATTATCAGATCATGTACTCAGTCAGTGTATTGACCATATGCACTCATCTCACATGTGTTGACACAAGCTAGTCCAGTGGTTCCGACGTGCTAGTACTGAGTTTTCAAGTCGGAGTATACTACACTACCATGTATCACAATCATCAGTGGTGCGCTGCTCTCTAAGTATATTCAACCTATTGAGAAAAAACCTCTCCATTGTGTATCATCAGTTGTCCATTAGTCGTCATCATTGTTGTTCCAATCTCTATTGTTGGTCTGGCTCTGTTTATCATTTCAGGAAATGGTTGTTTCAAGCAAGTTTCGTCGAGTCTCTATAATTATGAAACACAGAATAAACCCAGTAACAAATAATATGGACATTCTTTCAGTTTGTTTAAAATCATTCAGTGCTGTACTGATTACAAAAATAGTGATAGTTAATAGCGGGAGTGGATTCTAACTGCCAGATAATATTGATCGGTTATCATGCATGGAGTGAGCTGTTCTTCATGATCACTTATCTCTGACAGATGCAGGCAGTACTGTCAATAGAAGGATCGTGAGAAAATGCAGTAATGTGGTGTTGAGTACTTTAGACCCTGGATGTAGATTCAGTTGCGAATTCCCCCCAATGTGATTTATAGCGGCCGCCCACCCACGTGCAAAATAATGTATTTTAGATAGATTCAGTTTGCATGTCCTTTCCGTGTCTAGTCTGCGAAGATGCAGCCACCCGTGCTAATCGCAGTCGTGTTGCTGTTCTCTTACTTGGTGCTCTACGCCAGTGCACAATCAGGTCAGCTGGGTAATGCTGCCGAGGATGCTGAAGAGGATAGACCCATTGGCTGCTACGCGCTAGAGCCCGAGGAAGGCACTGTAAACAAGCTGGAGACAGCTAACTCTAGTGCAGCGCTTCTACGAGCTCAATGTTACAGCGTCTGCCTCGAAGAGGTTTGACACCAGAAAGATGTTTTATAGCAAATATGATAATTTCATTTATAGGCTAGACTTGGTACAGACAAGTTGTCACTAATGCAAGAGCCTCATGTTACCATGACTGAATATAGAAGAAACTACTCAATATACAACCAGGTAGGCCGCATATGCTGCTTTTGTCACAGCACTACACTATGTTTTTGCACCAGGTGGAGGAGTGTGTCAGAGGCTGTCTGATAATGGATCGTGTTGCATCTTCTAGCCTTTGTCAAGGAGAATGTGTAAGCTATGTTGTTTGTACAGTGCTAGATGCAAACACTGAGCTTTACTGTATATATGCTCTTCTGTCAACAACACTGTCTGCACTTATCAATGCGTTAGATACACACTAGTAACACACTAGTGTACTGTGCCTGTGTGTGTATTTTTCTCGGTCATAGGATCAAAACCAGTACTGTGAGAAAGGATGTTTAGCTTTAAAATCAACCAACAACAGTTAGTGAAAAGAGTCATTTGTCTCTAGAAAAAAATAACAATAACCATTCTATTGTCTTACAGGTTTTCAGGTTTCTCCGGTCCAGCCGTTCATCCGTCCTTCCCTTCAGCTGCTGGAATCATCTCCATACAATGTCACATACACTGTCAACATATCAGGGACTGATCTATTCAGAGTCCACAACACCACTAGTACTGGATCGGGTAATCTCACTAGTGGTGCCTCTTCACCTGTTACCTTCATATTCCAAATCAAAGCAAATGACACTTCTCACTACTATATTGTTCAGGTAATTACATTGTGTTGATATTGTAGATGAGGTGTCTCTTCTGTGCACACATCATTGTTGCAGCCGGGACTGCCTGATACGATCACATTTTTTCACAAGCACATCTGTGAAGAGGTTGAAGTGAGATATGCTCTTGTTAATCGTCATGGTATATCTGGTTATTCACCACCTTACAACTTATACATACAAGGAGGTAGGCTAAGTTTAATGGTAGCATATATCACACTTCATCATAATTAAGTTGTATTCCGAAGAACACGAAATTGTGCTCACTGTTATTGGGTTAAGCAATTTCAACTTCAAAAACAAGTATCATTACGGCAACATGAGATCATGCCATCTTGACTAGTGTATTATCCTAGTCAGTTGCTTTAAGGGGATATAATTAGTTCAGCATTGAATAGATAATAGTTCTGCAAAACACAACAGACGTCTTTGAAAATTTATAATATAAACTTTTCTTGGAACTAAGGTTTTGTTGCATGTATAAACAAGCTGTCCAATCCAATAGTTAGACTGTTACACGGTAAATATGCACAATTGATTGTTTGTCAACTATTGAATCTTACAGAAATAGCCGGTCCACCAGAACCTGTCGATCTAGTCACTGTTGATATCCAGTCTATGTATGACTATCGTCGAGGGTACTTTGGACATGCTCGCTTGAATATTACCTGGGAGAACCCAGCAAGTATGGCTGCACTAGCAGAGCTTGTGCCAGCATAATTTTTATGTTACTGAACAGATATAACTTACATCAGTCACTACACACTTGAAATGGTTGGTTCTGCAAACTGTGGATTAGCTAACTATACGAGGATAGAGCCATCAGCTGTAAGTAATAAAGTATATGCTATAACTGTCCATGATTCACATTGTGTACAGGAGGTGACTACTACACATCAGGTAGTGTTGGCAGCTCTTCCACAGAATGCACCGTACTTAGGCTGCTTGTATCAAATGAGAGTGAGTTATCATTGAGTAGAGAGGTGTGTCAGAGTGTCCTGGTACCTCGAGTAGATCCAGTCTGTGTCAGTGTCTGATGATTTCCCTTCAGCTAGTACAGTATGGCATCGCAGTATCAAGTCAACAGTCTGTAAGGCACTCACTCACTCCCTCACTCACTTGCTGTGTTCTATACATTGCTCTTTATAGATAATCCAGACATCACCTTTCAGTGTGTGCGCAGATTAGAGAATGACAAGTTTGCTATATACACCACTGTCAATATATCACAGTATCTCGCCTATGAGCATGTTGTTGTAAAGATCGTCTTATTCCCAGTTCGTGTTGAATACCCAAATCCTTCAAAGACTGGTGTGCCTAAACGTGATCACTTACTATTACAAGATGAGTCAGTTGAGGTGAGTAAAGTATCGTTACAATATTGATGTGTTGATACACTGCTATTCAGGCAAACCAGTCGATTATTGTAAATGTGATTCCTAATCTTATTCCAGTATCTACATCTAATGTTGATTACGAAGTATCGGTATGTTAAGGCACAGAATGATGACACATTATGTTACTATAACTATCGATAGATGCATACAACATGGAGGGATCATTTAGTATACACACCTCATGTGTTCACTGCTAGCTGTCGTGTTGATGGTCAAGGCTCTAAACCAGCTCCTGTCACTAATGTTCAGTTGATAGATCAGTTCCAGAGACTAGACTTAGCAAAGTATCGTGTTGCTATTCACTGGACTCCTCCGATAGAGACCAATGGCCAATTGGGTCACTATAATGTGTGTATTGGTACAGCTCCATTGGAACCCACTGATCCTCTTCCTAGCCTACAATGCTCACCTACTGGAGACTGCTATGCTTGCACACCAGTTGATGTATGATACATTACAGTGTTTGTTGAGTTGTGTCCACTTTATCACTTGTAGCCGACTGCTTTCAACATGACTTGGGATGTGTTCCAGCTATTCCCTTCAGATCCTAAGATACTGTATCTTCAGGTATTGACCTGTTACACTAATTTATAAGGTTGAGTCTGTCAATAGATTCGCTCTAACAATATTTATCGCTATGGTAACTGGAGTGACTCAATGGCATTATCATTGCTAGTTTCAAGTACACCACTACCAACACTAACCAGCTCACATTCACCCACAAAGACTTTGTCACTGTCTACATCAACTGTCAAACCAAGCACATCAGTTAGTGAACCAGGTATATAATAGTTTAACGAAGAGACGTGCGAAACATGATCTCGTTTCCTTTCAGATCATATCACTGGTATATCTATTGGTGTTTCACTTGGTCTGTGCATTCCTCTCGCAGTAATGGCTGCTCTCTGCATCTTGTGTATTCACTGGAAGCTGCGGCAGAGAAAGAGGCAAATTGAGTTTATTCAAGAAGTGAGCGAAATGTGTTAATTGATTGTATTGTCTGTTTATTGTTTTCTCAGACTACTGATGATCCTGTTTTCCGCATGGGTCCGAGAAAAACAAACCCACTTTTTGAAGTGCCTAGTCTCTCGACCGATGATTGGGAGATCCCAGCTGCGTATGTCGTTATTGATGAGTCTCTCGGCGAGGGAGCTTTTGGTGAAGTCTATAAGGGAGTCATAACCGAATCGCTCAGCAATCCTAAAGTCCGTGCTTTGATGAACCAAAGCTACTCAAGCTACGTTGCAGTGAAATTGCTCAAATGTAAGAATTCTTCATCAGGAGAACTACTTCCAGCATCCATGTGGTCAATGTATATTATATTCTCATGCAGCATCAGCCACTGGGAACGAACGAACTGATTTTATATCAGAGATTGAAATGATGAAGAGGATCACAGAGGGCAATAATCCCCACGTAGTGAACATGATTGGTTGTGTGACCATACAGGAGCCTCTTTGCCTCATCACTGAGTTTGTGAAATATGGAGATCTACAGTCCTACCTTCGGACAAACAGAAAAAGGGTCAGTTATTCAATAAACTATCTGTGCATGTACTGCTAACTGTTATTAGGCTAGTAAGCAAGAAGATGATAGTACAGCTGAAGACACTCCTTATTCTGACTTGGGAGAGCTGACATCTGTTGATTTGATCTCGTTTGCCTATCAGATAGCATCTGGAATGGTGAGTGCCGTCATACACTGCAGCATCTGTGCCATGTTTCTATAACCAGATTAATTGATGCTCTAGACAATAATTACGCATGATCAGGCATGTTCAAATATGCATACTATACTACTCTAATTGGTATTCTAGACATAATGACACACTCTTGTATCCCATATATTCACAATTTTAGGAATTTGTTGCCAGCTTGGGCGTTGTGCACAGAGATCTTGCAGCACGCAACATACTCGTGGGAGAGGGAAAGTCTCTCAAGATCTCAGATTTTGGAATGGCACGAGATGTGGGCACAGGTGCAGATGATGTGTATGTGAAGACCACAAGAGGCCGTTTGCCGCTCAAGTGGATGGCTATAGAATCGATTGTTGATAGAGAGTTTACCACTGCTTCTGATGTTTGGGCTTATGGAGTCACATTGTGGGAGATTGGTACCCTTGGTATGTCTACACTATGCTTATTAATGCATGTCCTCTCATGTGCCTATGATACTCTGCAGGAGGATTCCCATATCCAACCGTCCCTAATGACATCCTGGTACCAAAGCTGAAACAAGGCTATAGAATGGAGAAACCAGACAACTGCTCACCAGAAATGTCAGTCGGCATAATCACGGGTTCATCATTTGATTAAGTGTTAAATATTTGCAAACAAGTTGTGTATTGCTGAATAACATAAATGCGTTCCACTGCAGTTACGACATAATGCTTGAGTGCTGGCTAGAGAGTGCACGAAAGCGACCCACCTTTACTCAGCTACGAGCCAAGTTTGACAGCCTCTTGACAGCCCAGCAATGTTGCAATCCTTACATTGATCTACGCACTGATGAGCACAAGGATTATTACAAAGTTGAGTCAATGGATGAGGACATCAAGATGTCTGGAAAGAAGGAAGAGATTGAGGAGAACGAGGAAGAAGAAGAGGAGGAATCCATGATCAATGAACGTACCAGCCTGCACACACCTGAGAGGAGATCCTGCAAGTCACCTGATCCTGCACGATTGAGAAAGTCTCCTTCTCCGAGCTACCTACGAGTGCCCCTCTCACCAGCTGCAGGCCTTGGCAGAGCAAACCACTCTCCAACCAGGCTCAAGAGGTCACCTTCTCCCTCAAAGAGCACATCATCAGGAAACTGTCAGGACATGGACCATTTGAGGGTCAGTATACGTAATATTATAACATTTATATAAAAAAATTATCACCTCTAATGAACTATCTTTTGTCTCAACACCTCTACTATTCTCAAGCAGTAACTATTTTGTCTCTATACATGCACAGCTGCAAGTGTCTAATCCATGGATATCAGAAGGCGATGTTGGCTACACAACCCTCACTCCTGCCCACTCATTCCAGCACTCTCCACGGCTGACACGACCCAGCCGCCCCACCAGCGTCGCTCTGTTGCAGACCGATGGGCGCCAGAATGAGTATGTTGAAGAACCCTCACTCAACCCTACACTCATCCAGATAGTCCCCAGTACTCCGACCCCCATGAGCGAGCCAACTGATTGCTTGCTGGGAGGACTGCCTTCTTCCCCACGTTAACTCTAAACCAAGAACTCCAAGTCATTACATTATTCATTGCATTGCAAGTCATCGCATTATTTTCGAGTATTTGTATCAGTTTCTCAGAGATGCTCTAGACAGATTCACACAGTGTATTGTTGTTATCGCCAATTTAATATGACTTCAAAGTGTTTCCATTTGTGTTGAATTTCGTGCGAGTTGTCACTGCAAAGCCGCAAAAATGCCGCTAAACCGCCTACTAGTCGCCCCAGAGTATTTATAAGGAGGGGGACATTATAAACTTCAAAGGCTGTGAGGAATGGATCGCCGTGTTACAGCGCTTCTCGTCCTCGCTGTGGCTCTCTGTCAAGCAACAAACATAGTTATATTAGACCAAGAACAAGGCGACGATGTCGAGATCTATCGCCAGGTGAAGTCTACTCGGGTCAGAAGAGACGTAGCGCCGCCGTCGGGTAGCGGTGATCATGGCTCTCCTAGTGGCGATCAGTCCGATCACCACGTTGGATCGGGCAGCGGGAAACAACCAGTAGGCTCAGGAGATGCCATGGACGACGACTGTCTCGAGGGATCGGGGAGTGATTCGTCTGGATGCCGAGGTGGTCCGACCGGTCCTACTCCAACCCCCTCGTCTAAAGTTACACCGTCTCCTTCTCCAACTTGTGTAAAACCTTCTCTATCCCAAAACCACATGAATCTCGTGGAGGAAGACAAGGCTGTGCAGAGAGCGCGGTGTCACTCAGCCTGCCTGAATCACGTAGGTAGCCTGCATTCACCCACCACGAGGGCTAGCTGGCTAGCTGGCGTGTTTGTTGTTGTTTCGTGTTTGTATTGTGTACATAAACTAACCATCTCTTTCTCTCTCCCTCTCTCTCTAGATTGCTCCAGTACAGATGGTGAGTTGTTTATGTGCAGGATAGGGGAGGAGTGAGTGGGCTACTAGTGCTAAGCCCATTCTTTTCACTCATAATTAGTAGGGCTTTTCACGTGTTGCTAGTGGGAGGAAATAGGCTGAGTCAGTGGTAATAAATGTTTTCGTTCCCAGCTTAAAGACCCCGGCCAACCGGTTCCATGGCTATCAGTATCGCTGGTCACCCTCAGGAGCAACTGCTCGCTCGTACAGCAGGTCAGTTTGACCGAGTAAAGACGAGATTACTGATTTTATGGTCGCACTGTAATTGAGTTTTAATCTCTATTTTGATGTAGGTATTTGAATGTAGGTCAGCCTGTGAGATGGCTGGCTTCAGTAGATATCTCACTGAACAGTCTTGTGTTGATGAAGTGGTGAGTAGAGCATGATGGGCTATATGTGGGCTGGACAGATTGTCTCAGCAGTGTGGGAGTCACTTTATCTCTTTCCCATCCAGTTCTGGCAGTGTACATCTCCTAACATACCTGAGACGTCCTGCCTGAGAAGATGTGTAAGTATTATGCAGCTGCTATGCTAATGCATTGTGTTGCATGAGTGTGACAACTGTTGACGCCTTACGTGATTATCAATCTAATGGCTGCAGAATTTAATCCTAAAATTGGTGTTTAGCTTTTGACAGTAATAATTATTAGTGGTGTGTGTATGTGCAGCCATAGCGATTTTAGTACTCACTGTCGAAAATTAAATAATCGAATATTTGATCTTGTGTGTGTGTGGTGTATTGACGCTCGTGTGATTTCTTGGTTGTGGGTACGCTCTTTCTGCTAAAGGTTCGGGCTGCCCACATCTTTATTGAACGATCATGTTTGAGCTCTTAGCAGTCCAGGGGTTGGCACAGTATTAGTGCAGTTGTTATTTGCTTGTGTGCTTAGAAATACTGACCAAGTCTTGCAGTAGTAGCTGAAAAAGCTGATTTTCCGGTTATGACTTAATTTCTGTTGTTGGGAAAGTTCTCATTAGTTGGTGTAGTCTTGCTGTCCTTTTCTAGACATTGTGTAGTAGTAATTAATATTTTCCCCTGTCGCTGTAGGATCCCTCCTTTATTAGACTGGGCTGTCAGATCAACACACAGCTACTGACCAACAGGTCCAGAGGTATGAAGACACTGTAGTGTGTCCCTCCTTGTGTTTTGTCTCTCTCTGTGTACACCAATTAAACCTGCCTTTCAATAGTTTGAGACCCATTACGCTCCCATTTGTTCATAGACACCAGCTCATTCACTCTATATGGCTGCTGGTAGCTGTAGGCTAGTTACCAGTTTCTAGTTATTGTGATATAATAGTTTGTGTTTGATCTCTGTTCTGTAGTAATTGTTGTGTTTTTATCTCCTTGCTCAGGTCATTCTTTGATTCCGTTCTCTACCTCACCTCAGTTGTCTGAAGCAGATAATATAGCTCTTCCTGGCGCCTACATCATCAGCCCTCCTGCTGTACTGCCCAGTGGTACACCTTCTGTTACTGTGTTTGTAGTCAAAGTAACCAATGAAGAAGATGAACTTGTCTCACATTATGTGCTGGTGAGCTTGTGTGCTGCCATCTGTGGGTCAGCTACACTTTATTGTTTTTGCCTGTGGGAATAGTCTAGACCTCCTTAGCAAAATGCACTGCTGGCTGATAGACTGCACAGCTGGCAGTCTAGTTGTTGCTATAGGCAGTTACTGTGTTCCCACAGTGGTCACCACATCAATGTACTAGTGTGCTGTACTTGATGAGATGTTGCTATATACTACCACCTGACCATGCTGTTCCCCAGGGTACAGGTGGTGCATATTGCCTTCTTAATCAGGATCAGTTTCTTTGTGACATCATGTCCTGTCCAGATAGAAATAAAATTATATTTGTAAATCCTAGTCCAGCTTGTGTCATAGGCTCAATCCCAGTCCAGCTTGTGTCATAGACTCAATCCCAGTCCACAACTCAATCCTAGTCCACAACTCAATCCTAGTCCACAACTCAATCCCAGCATCTTAGCTTGTAGCCTGTTATCAAATCCTCAGTTCCATTCCCAGCTTGTTAGGTTCATATTTCCTGCTTGTTTGACGCTCTCTCATGCTGTGTACAACATTGCCTAGGATTCTGTTGGTCTATCACAACCAGCACTGCTTGTGTATGATACACAGTAGTGGTATCCTGTGTGTATCCATGGTGATACATTGTTCTATGTAGTATGGCGTAGCATTTAGTACGTGCAGGAATTCCTTTTGTGATCTGCTATTCTTGTGAATAATTAGTGTGCTTGTGTGACAGATGTAGAGAACATTAATGTGTAGTAATTGTGTGTGGGAGTGAACATTGGGTGTGTACAGGACATCAATACTGGGTTGTTTTTAGCTCAATTGTACATATGTCATCTCTCTCTCTCTCTCTCTCTCTCTCTCTCTCTCTCTCTCTCTCTCTCTCTCTCTCTCTCTCTCTCTCTCTCTCTCTCTCTCTCCCTCCCTCCCTCCCTCCCTCCCTCCCTCCCTCCCTTCCTCCCTTCCTCCCTCCCTCCCTCCAGGGAAGCCTATCTGACCCTCTCATTCTGAATAGCTACTTCATATGTGAGCACCTTAATATCAGTGTGGCTGCTGTAGACCAGTTCACCAAAACACTTGTCTATTCAACTCCAGCTAGTGTAACTCCCAGTGGAGGTAAACACACTTGCACACACACACACACACACACACACACGCACGCACACACACACGTGCCTAATGTGTATCTTATTACACTGGTCTTTTCTATGCCATGTTGTCATATCATGTGTTACAGTATTGTGAGATCCTATTGTCCAGCTAGCCGCAGATATGACTATACAATCTGCTTGCTTCGGGAAACTAATGGGTGTGCAATTGCTTTTTGACGATCTCCAATGATGCATAGTTAAAGTGCCGAGCTCAGAGACGCAGGTCTAGCATTCTTTTTGTAGTGTGTCATTGCATTGATTGCTGCTTGACGACACCCATATCTCCTTTCACGATGTCAGACACAGCAAGTTAATTTATCCAAAGTGCGAACTGATTCAGACTGTATACAGGTTGTCAACACTCGCACGGCTATCATGTGCTTTGTCTGACAGCAGTAATGAACCTTTTTAGACATTCTGTGAACAAGCTTTCTAATAGATTGTGTAGTCGAAATATAGCAACAGACTCGTAGAGAGGTGCGCTAATGCGTGTAGTGATGCTCTGCCATTAGTTACTAGCTATTGAGCAAGTTTATCGGCTAGTGAATCTTGTTCACAGAATTCCATGCACACGTCAGTCACTAGTGATATTCCATGCACACGTCAGTCAATAGTGATATTCCTTGCACACGTCAGTCAATAGTGATATTCCATGCACACGTCAGTCAATAGTGATATTCCATGCACACGTCAGTCAATAGTGATATTCCATGCACACGTCAGTCAATAGTGATATTCCATGCACACGTCAGTCAATAGTGATATTCCATGCACACGTCAGTCACTAGTGATATTCCATGCACACGTCAGTCACTAGTGATATTGTCTTTTATAGATCGCTGGCCCAGCTACCCTGCCAATGTTGTTCCTCAGCTAGTGAGCACAGCTGTAGTCGAAGACACACGGTTTGGATTCTGGAACCATTCTAACCTCACCATAGCGTGGCACACACCAAACAGTAAGTTAACAATGTTGTGGTCAGCCTCTCTGGTCAGTCCTTTATTAATTTTGATGTATACCATAACAACATTGAGTGTTAGCTTAATTTATTTGTTAAATTCACTGATTTGAGTTGTCAACGCCTGAAATCATTGCGAAATTATGATAGTTACACTTGTTTTCCATTATTGGCAGATTCCACTTTATAAAGTCTAATGTATAATAGATATTTTGGCAAATCGAACTTTAACCACAAATAGGGTTTGCCAAAAATGTCGTTATAATAACCTTGGACACCAAAATTAGATTGATCTTGACACAGCTTCTGGATCATTTGCCAAAATTTGTTGTCCCTCCAAAATATGGACTAAGATGGTGTCATCACTTGTGATGAGTCAGCCTCTGTACCTGTAGCAGCTCAGAGTACAGTATGGGCGTGTTGTCAATATTTACACTGGATCATTATTGTGTTGCCCATCACTGGACTGGTGCCTGATATGTTTGGAATGTGATTGTATTGAGATATAGGGTTACTTAGTCTTGGAGAACACCCATTGATTCAACAATAACCAATAATTTTTCCTAGTAATAGTGGTTAACAGTACCTCTCTCTCTCTTGCTTTCTCTCTCTCTCTCTCTCTCTCTCTCTCTCTCTCACTCCCTCCCTCCCTCTCTCTCTCTCCCTCCCTCCCTCCCTCCCTCCCTCTCTCCCTCCTCCTCTCCCTCCCCCTCTCCCTCCCTCTAGGACTGAACTACACCGACCACTATCTAGTACAGCTTGCCTCACCCAGCGAGTGGTGTGGTCCTAACAAAAACTACTCTGTACCTGAGGTAGAAGAATAACCTCTCTTATTCCTCTCTAACTCCATTTCTTTCTAATCATCTCTCTTGTTGTCTTATTTTCTTTGTCTTATCCATTCTCTGCCCCACTCTCAGTCTCATCGTGACATGAAGGGTAGAAGAGTGTTTAACATCTCTGCTGGGACTTCAGTAGAGCCCCCATTGAGTGGTTGTTCATACAACATCACTGTGAGTTACACGCAGCAGCTGCACTGTTAGAGAGGTCACCTGAGCACAGTAGACTCACTCACTCACTCTGCATCTCTTTCATGTGTTGCAACATACTCACTCACTCATCTTTCTCATCTTTGTGTGCCTTTGAATGTCTCCACTACTTCCTATCTCACTCACTAGCTTGTTTGTCTGTAGATCTTATCTCAGCCAAGATCGACAACTTTCCCTCATACTCCTTCTTCTCGTAAAATACCTATACCAGGTAGGTATTGCGCAACATTTACAATAAATGCACGGTGTGTTTCAAAGAGTACCATGGGTAAACACCATTATCGTGTTTGCATTGCCCCACGCACATGAGTGTACTCATAGTGTACTGGAACAGTTTGAGGGGTCTATTTGTGTCTTTTGATCAACTATTAATCTCTCTCTCCTATAGCCACACCCAGTAACATTGTCCCTATTGAATTCAACTGTTCGCGTACCTACTCGCTAGACCTGAACAATAATTTTGTGGGTGACTTTTATGTCACTGTAAACTGGGCAGTGCCTGACCACCCTGGTCTACTCAATGGTATTCATCGCTTTGAAATCAAGCGCTACTGGCAGTCTAGCTCAGACAGAATGATGGTAGATGAAAATATCAAAGTGGAACTCAATGTATGTAAAACATAGTCTTGAGGTGTGACAATCTTGTTCTGTTATTCCATAGAGGAGCAATTTACACTACACATCTGATCCATTTCATTATCTAGCAATGGATAACAATAAGATGCAGTATGTTATTGAGGTATGTGTAGTCAATAGAAGTCTCGGTCTATATGTAACCTCTCTCCCCCTCTCTCTCTCTCTCTCTCTCTCTCTCTCTCTCTCTCTCTCTCTCTCTCTCTCTCTCTCTCTTCTCTTCTCTTCTCTTCTCTCTCTCTCTCTCTCTCTCTCTCTCTCTCTCTCTCTCTCTCGCTCTCTCTCTCTCTCTCTCCAGCTCCATACTATCAGGAGCAACAGGGTTCCCCACAGTCAACCTCTTCCTTTAGTGCAAACCTGTAAATACAACACCATTCCTCTCCCTCCAACAATTGCTCAAGAGTTCTTACTGGGTAATTACACTATTGATGATGAAGATGGCAGTCTACATCTAAAACTATCTTGGAGAGAGCCAGAGCAGACGTACGGATCTGTCAGTTACATATTGTACGTTGGGTTTGAACCACTTGAAGATGGAGTGAACAGTGCTCCCAATGAAGCCCTCATGTGGCAAGAATTAACCAGCACAGGAGAGCAAGATGTCAAGGTAAGACATACAATAATGAGATATGACAGATAGTTCATGTATTGATATAGGCTGAGGGTTTCAGTGATATGCTGGTCCAAAAACATCTCGAGCGACAAAGATCCTCACGTTCAACCACCATGGATTTCACCCTGTATGTTCAGGTACTGTTAGTGTGCCTACATGGTGGCTGTTATACTCTCTTTGGTCGCTTGTGTCTGTAGCTGAAAGCCAAGAATCAAATTACAAGAAAATTAAGCAAATGGACGCCAGCTGTATCCATGGTTATCAAGGACATTGTACTTCCAAGCGTTCTTTCTGTTGCCTCATCCACTGTCCCTGTCCCTGGTGTCGTATCACACACCTCTACACTGGTGTCTTCATCTGTCTTCTTGAGCTCTACTCCTCCTCCTCTTGTGTCATCTACACCACAGCTGAAACCAACAATCACTAACGGTGAGAACCACACACACATGCACACTACCTCTCTAATGCTGTCTCTCTTCCTCTCAGATCCTGATGATGAACCAGTTGGTGGTCTCCCTATTCCAGCTACGTATCTCGGTGTCATACTGGTTGTTGTTGCTCTTCTTATAGCCATTGTTGTGGTGGCTGCTCTCCTTTGCTTTGCGTATGCTCAGAATCGTCGTGCGTCCTCCAAGGCAGCACAGTCTGGGTTCGGCAGCACTAAAGCAGCTCAGTTGGGCATCATGAACCCACGTGTCTACCTTGACAAGTGGGAGGTGGTTCAACAGGTGGGTGTGGTCTAATATAAATTTACATGTCGAAATTGCTGTTTACTGTTATAGCCTGATTCTGCTAACTTTATTCACAAGTGTTTTGTTATCATAGGATGTTATTGTGGGCAATGCTGTTGGACAAGGCACATTTGGTGACATACACATTGGATCACTCAAGAAGCCGCCAGCTCAAATGAGGAAGGAATGGGCCAAAGAAGATTTCCCCAGACCTACTTTCATCAAGTTCCTGAAAAGTAAGTCTATACACTTCTACGCACTTGAGTGAACCTCTGAACACTACAAACCACTGCTCTATAAAGCAGTCACTAGTCCTGATTTAGTGAATATTCCAAGCAAGCAATTATTGTCTGTACTTCCTGTCATGTGACCTCTGCTTCCTCCTGTCATAGCATCTGGATCAGTTGTTGAACAGCAAGAGTTCTATCTACAGTTGGATCGATGGAAGAAGGCCTCCGTTGAGAGCCATCCTAACATCCTGATGATGCTGGGATGTGCTACTCACACTGAACCAGTCTGTCTGCTGTTTGAACATGCTGAGCACGGTGACTTGCTGTCCTATCTCCTGGAGAAGAGAAGAGAGGTGAGAGCTATTCCTCTAGTGAATTGAATTATGTGTTGATCTATCTTAGTTTGTTTGAACATTGTGTTTCATTTTACATTTTTTTATTGTTATTTAGATGGAGTTGCTACCAGTGATACCTCATGATAATAGTGTGGTGAGTATCGAGTGTGTGTGCGTGTGTGTGTGTGCTTGTGTGTGTGTGTGTGTGTGCGTGCGTGCGTGCATGTGTGTGTGTGTGTGTGTGTGTGTGTGTGTGTGTGTGTGTGTGTGTGTGTGTGTGTGTGTGTGTGTGTGTGTGTGTGTGTGCCTACCTACCTAGTGATCACGTATTTTTCTCTCACAGGATGATCCTGGTGCATACTCAAGACTAGCTCCTAAATCAGATCCACTGAAGCCTATAGACATTGTCACATTTGCAGTACAGATCGCATCAGCCATGGTATGATACAAATGCTATAAAGTATATTTTGCCGCTGAGCTATTTTACATTCTTCTAACCTGTGGTAATGTTGGTCTCTTCTGCAGGAGTGTTTATCAAGTCAAGGTATTGTCCATCGGGACTTAGCTTGCAGAAACATTTACGTCGCTGCCGACAAGACTCTAAAGATCGCTGATTTTGGTGTTGTGAGAACTGGTCAGCGCGACAAGGTGTATGTTCATTCACAGACTCTCTCCGGAGTGCCTCTGAGATGGATGTCTGTTGAAGCAATCATTGATTCCATGTTCTCTCCTTCGTCTGATGTGTGGGCATTCGGTGTCACACTCTGGGAAATGCTCACTATGGGTTAGACAAACACTCACTGTGTCTCGAACCTCTCAATATTGTATCCAATCTTTATTGTGTAGGTGACTTCCCGTACTACGAGATCACAAACGATAATATTTTGTCCACTCTCATGAACGGTCAGAGACTCAACAAGCCATCTGGATGCTCCCCTCAATTGTAAGCCGTAACCATACTGCCAGTTTGTGTTCAGTGAATTTCCTGCTTCCCTGAGTAGCTAAGTAGTACTCCCACGCCAAGCTAGCTAACCGTGGGTAGTAGTATCCTGGTCTTGTTTTGGTTCTAGGGTTCAGGTTGAGCGCCAAGTAGGGTTGTCAATGTTAGCAACTGCACTAGTTTGTTGCTTGGTGCTCAAAAAGATCACAATTTTTATCTCTCCTCCAGTTTCAGTATTCTTGAAGGATGTTGGGACAAGGAGCCCAACAGGCGACCATCATTCGAACTACTTCACGAGACTCTTCTAAACATTCTCCAGCAAAGTAACTGCTCTCAGCTATTCGATGTTACAACTGACCTTGATGACAACAACTTTGTACGATCATACAAGTTACATGGAAAGCCAGCTAGCTCGCCGACCAATGAAAGCTCAGACTCCGCAATCTGTGAGGTGGAACGATTGTCGGTTTCTCCCGACAATAGTTGCACAAACATCAAACAATCTACTTCGACTGACTTGGACTCAAGAATCAAGAAATCTAAACCAGTTGTTTCAGCTTGTAATGTCATGTTCATTGAAGAAGACCCTGTACCTGAAATGAATCCTGATGGTTCAACAGAGATATAGCATCAAGCATCATGTCATAAACTACACTTACCCACAACTAGACTATGCTGTCAGGTGGTGTGTATTTTATCCTCTAACGATTATTTTATATTATAATTATTATTGAGTTATTGTATTGTCTTGTCCCGAACTCTCTGACATTGATATTCATTATTATTATGTACCCAGTTTTATCGTGCACTATTTCGAACCAATCTCATCTCTAGTCAGTCACTAATGCACAACAGTGTGTCTCAGGCAACCAAAGCTGTGTAACAACAGTTGTTTTGCTGCAGTAATGTGTGTGGGAGCCTCTAATGATTTAAGCATGTATTTGCTTGTCCAGCCACATGTTAAAACACACAAGAAGCTCTTTGAGTGTTGTTAATCCCTTAAAGGCACACTTGTTTGCAGTATATTGTGTCTTGGTAGGCACTTACCTCCGCCCACTGGCTACAGCATTACTAAGGTAGATGTAGTAAGATATTGGGTCAACACAGTGTGACATGGTGGGTGGCACGCTCTTGTCAGTCAGCTTATCTTGCAAGATCAGTACAGCTCAACAGAAGGGAAACCTTTGCAACTAACGTGTCAGGAAGTATTGTAAAGGATATCTATTATCGATTGTTAAGTGACGATAAAACTATCACCTGTTCGGTCTACAGTAAAGTCAAAACAATTTTAATTGATTAACAACAAAGTTGTCATGTATGGCTGCAGTGGTTAGGTACTTTAGTGCAGTACAGTCACTGCTTCACTCAGTCTGTGTTGCTGGTGAGAATGATTAGCTACTGGTGCCTACTAGCAGCTACACTGCTGTCAATCAGTGGTGCAGCCAGCAGCCATCTTGATGACCTCCAGGTAGAGGTGAGTGCAACATGTGATCAGAGAGCTGTTCTCAACATATCCTGGGACAATAGTAAGTTAATATCATCATTATTGATAATGGTGTACTACAGCAACAGATACTGATGGTGTGTTGTATGAGATCAACCTGTCATTAGCTAACAATCAAACCATTGCAAAGTGCAGTAATCAATCACTCAACTTAACCATCACTACTGTAAGATACTAACTGTGAGCTTGTTCAATAAATAACTTGCACTGTCTCTACTACACAGAATAGAACAAGCTATGAACTGATTGCAGATAATACTGAGAGCCACCCTCAGCTAGGATGCAAGTATAACATTACAGTGAGAACACTGCCACAATCACTCACTCACCTCCCTCATTCATCATCAGGTGACTGAGTTCCCTAGTGAGGTATCTATTGATGAAGTGTTTGAAGCTACTAGTAAGCCACTACTAGTGTTCAGTACTTGTTGTATTATAGTCACTTCCAGTCCCTGATCCTGTGATAGAGCTGTTGTGTACAGCTAGTCCTAACCCTCAGACTGGTCTCTACTCTGCTAGCCTCATGTGGTCCCTGAGAGATGCCGATTGTGCAGCTGTGGCTAGGATACAGCAGTTCAGAGCATACCTGACTGGTCCAATGAACGCCAGTACATCACTAACACCACTAGTACAGGTATACTGTTGCATGAGTGATGATACTCAATGATGAGTGATACTGTGTTGTAGGGTAATGAATCGTATCAGTGGCTACTGTATGATCTGAGTCCTATCACCATTACTGGTTTGCAGTACTCCTTCATGGTAACCAACTCACTCTCTCTCTCTCATTAGTTGTATCTTGTTCTATCTACACTAGCTTCAAGTATTGTATCATGATAACCTGACCAGTGACGAGATGCCTCACTGCAATGTGTCTGCTCCTCCTATTCCTCCTCATCCAATCACTAACATCACTATAGTGAAGTTCACTATACCTGATCATAGACATGCTCAGCTGATGGCTCAATGGAGTCCACCAGCTCCACCCTATGGGCTCACACAGTATCAGGTGTGGATTGGTATGAGAGAGCTGAGTCCACAGGAGGGTATTGATACTAGTCAACTAGTACTGAACAGAACACTAGTGAGTAGCGTGATGTCACATGACGTGTGTTAGTGATATACTACTAATGCAGCCATCTTCAGCAACAACCATTATGGAAACATTCATCACTCCATTTCAAGTGGACACTCTGTTTTTCCAAGTGCGTTGTGTTAATGTGTTGGTATCATTATTGATGGTCTAATACAGATCAGATCAACCAATGACGTGTGTGGAGAGCAGTGCTACAGTAACTGGAGTGCTCCAGTGTATCTAGACACTCAGCTATGTTACTTACCCAATGAGCACAACTCAACATCACAGCAGATCATACGATCACTAGAGAGTGTCATTAATACTGCACAATGCTTTGCTGCTTGTGTGGATGAGGTGAGAGAGAGAGAGAGAGAGTAAGAGAGAGAGAGTGAGTGAGTGAGTGAGTGAGTGAGTGAGTGAGTGAAGGGAGAGTGAAGGGAGGGAGAAGTGAGAGAATCTGAGTGTGAGTGCTGATTGGATGAATGATATAAAATTTTCTTCCTTGTCAACAGATTGGAGTTGGTCAACTATCACAGGTTAGCAGTAATTGAGTTGTTTATATTTTCTAATATTGATTAGTGCAGTAATTATTAATTATTTCACAAGGTGTGTCTGAATGTATGGTCTTGCTGTTTTAGTGCTGGTGGTCTAGAAGCCACCTAACATGGTTCAGCATTGTCTGGACTACTAGTATTAACAAGTGTCTAGCCTATACTAGCTCACAATGACACTTTGTTTCACTAATATTGTTTTAGGATGTTTGGCCGTCAGTAGCAAAGGAGAGTTTAACATGCTACGATCAAAGCAGGGTAAGATATAGTATCACACAGCTATTGTATATGTGCGAATCAATAGTGCATGGCGTCACAAAACTCACACACACACGTTATCTAATGCATGCGCACATTAATATTCTCTTATGGTGTTCAGGTAACAGAGTGTCAGAGAGGATGTACAACATTTGCTAACAACACTGGTCTGGAGAGAGTTTACTGCGAGGATACTTGTGTAAGATCCATCACAACTAGTGACACTATCTTTGTTGCATAGTATACAGAATGTAAGAGTCAGTGTGGTAACAGGCTTGAGTGCTCATCAACCATCAATACTGGTTGTCAACAGATCTGTGTAAGCAGCTGCAGTTAGTAGCATCATAGTATGATCCCTCATCACAGAGATACTCACAATGCGAGACAGGTTGTATAGTGTATGAGTCTATAGCTCCAACTGATAGAGGTGAGTAATGTAGTGAGCTACACGATACTGTGTGTTAGTGCGATTACAGACAGACCAATACTGGAGGAGACTGGAATAGTGTTAAATAGTGCTCTATCTGCTGGTGGTGGGCTGTTTCTACTAGAGGTTAATCAGACCACACCATCAGCTAGTGGAACTGACCATGCCTTTGTGGTTAAGATCAGAGATGAGAATGGACTGGTGTATTACCGCTGGCTGGTAACTCACTCTCTCTCTATCTATCTTGTCACTAATCATTGTTGGTATAGTCCAGTATTCATGAGCCTCTGGATCTGAGGTTCTTCAGCTGTCAGAATGTGAACGTCTCCATTGCTGTTGTCAATAGAAATGGAACATCTAACTTCACCACACCCACAAGAGTATTCGTGTATGGAGGTAAAGCAGACAAAAATGTGTGAAATAGACATAATTATTGATGAACTATTTCACTCATGCAGAAACCAGACTGCCTAACCAGATCCACCATGCTAATATAACACACAGCAGTAGAGAGGATCTTAGACCTGGTTTTAACAAGCACGCCATTATTAACATCATGTGGAAGAGGCAACAAGGTAAGGAGTATATTTATACAATATTTCTAACCTTCTTGGTACAATCTGCTTCAGGATTTCAGTACCTTACTCATTATATCGTTACAATGACCGGGCGAAGAAGAAGAGGTTGTGTAGCAGGAACCAAGACATTCACAGTTGATAGAGTGAGTCTGTGTATACTACACCGATGCTGTAACTGACTCACTCACTCACCCACAGAATTCAACTAGTTTAGTTGTACAATCAGACACACCCTCTGACATACCAATACTTGAATGTCGATATGAAGTCAAAGTGAGCTGAATCTCAATCAGGTTTACTCTAAAGATTCATATTTCTATTACTAGATTGAGTCGTTCCCTAATCCTGATGGTGTTAGCTTACGTCAGGAGACAATAAGCAGATTGGGTAAGATCTTACTAAGACATTTTGTAACACTTTGATGCACTATTCCAATATAGCTGAGACCGAGCCAAGAAGAGTGCTTGATTATACTTGTGACAGCCAACAACTACCCAATGGACCAATACGTACTAACGTGACATGGACGATACCCAACGATACAGCGACACAGGAATCAATGTTTCGTTTCATAGTCTGGCTGCTTCGAATATCAACGAACAGTACAACAGCAACAGGACGTTCTATAGCAAGCGCATTCTCCTACCAAGTTAGTTGATGCACAGTGCATTAATGTCTATAAAGACTTATTGTCTAATAGCAAGGTCAACTGACCTATAATACAGTAGTTGATGCTATTCCACATAATGTGATGAATCCGAGCAGGAAGTTTCTCCGCATACGAGTGAGTAGAATTGAGACTGTTGTATTACATTATTTATTGATGCTTCATCAGATTAACTCAGAATTTACTAGAACATTTAGATATCGTCTACAGCCTGATGCAGCTTTCTGCTTTATAGACACCACCTCCAACCCTCCCTCAGTGACACCTGCTATAATGGTGGACCTGTATGAGTTCACAGATACTGCTTTCAATGGTAGCATCTCATGGTTACCACCGGAAATATCATACGGTAATATTGATGGCTATGATGTAGTGGTCAGTGAGTCACCCCTTGAACCAAATGAGACTACCATACCAGAAGAGTCCTTCATAAAGATGGTGAATACTAACTATAGTAACACTTGTTCAGTGTTTGGTGTTTGTTTCAGAATGTAAATACAACTAATGGAACTAGTGTTGTGACAAGGTTCTCAGCAACCAGCTGCATCCATGTTCAGGTACTAGCTGGTTTACTGAACACACACATATATCTAGTACTTGTGCTGGTCTACAGGTTCGTTCAGTCAACCAGTATGGTGTCTATAGCAACTGGAGTGAACCTGCTTCAATAGCTAAGACTCCTAATGGCTGTGACAGTGTCTCGAGCTCTTCATCAGCAGTAGTAGTGTCACCATCACTAACACCACCTCTGTCACCTTCTGCACTTCCACCATCAGAGAGTAAGCATCTAAGTCTCTTCAAGATTCATGACTCCTTTCTTAACTTCAGCATTCACCGGACTCCCTCAGAGCCTGTACATTGTGTTGGGAATAATTTGTGGAATCATCTTCTTGACAGTCATTTTGGTACTAGCAGTTTGCAGCTGTTACTTCAGACACAAGAAGATTGACCTTGTTCGAGCATTAGAGGTGAAATACTGTTTATATTTTAGACTCCATCTATCCACATATAACATAGGGGCCGCAACCAGATGACATCTTTATTGGAAGAAAGTCGGGAAACAACAGTTTAAGGAAACAGAATCCGTATGCTCTGAAAGTAGACCAGTGGGAGCTGTCATCGGATGAGATTGCTATTGAACATCAAATGAGCGAAGGGTTCTTCGGTAAGGTGTATAAAGGCACTGTCAAGGGTCCATTGGACAACCCTAAACTGAAGCCACATCTAAGGAACGTTATTAATGTGTCAGTCGCTATCAAGTTACTGAAAGGTAGTCTCTCGTTCATTCTCTGACTCACTCTATCGCTCTGTTCTTCAAGGTTCTTCAACTGGTGTGGAGCGTAAGGATTTTCTGAATGAGATCGATATAATGAAGAAGATATCTGAAGGCAATAATCCACATGTTGTGAATCTGGTCGGTGCTGTCACAATTCAAGAGCCAGTGATGCTGATAACAGTACTGGTGAAATATGGTGACCTACTGTCCTATCTCAAGTACTTCCAAACACTGGTAAGAAGTTATTAGTGAAGAGAAATCACTCTAGACATTGTTTTACAGATATCAGACAATCTCAAGAAGCAAGTTAACAATCCAGTGAGCTAAATTTATGATAGCTACAGTACTCTTTGATTATAGATTCCTCTCCATAGGAAAGTGTACCAGCACAGAAATCTTACACTCCAGCTTCAGACAGTCCCTACAACAGCTTGGGTGAACTGGAATCTGATGATCTACTCTCCTTTGCTTACCAGATTGCTTCTGGAATGGTATGTTACTACACTAGTCAATGTTGTATGAGGTCAACTGTGTTTCTGTGTGACAGGAGTACTTGTCCAGTCTTGATATAGTTCATCGTGATCTGGCATGTCGTAACATTCTAGTGGGAGAGGACAAGTCTCTGAAGATATCTGACTTTGGCATGTCACGTGTGGTCGCTGCTGATGATGTGTATGTGAAGAGCAGTAGAGGTAGACTACCATGGAAGTGGATGGCTATTGAGTCCATTGCAATGAGAGACTTCACAACTGCCTCTGATGTGTGGTCGTATGGTGTTGTGCTGTGGGAGATTGCCACTCTTGGTGAGACACAGCTACCTAGCTCACTAGTTATGTGTTTGTCCCTATATAGGAGGATATCCCTATCCTTCAATACCTAATGTTGATTTACTGGAGCATCTTCAGAGTGGAGGAAGGTTGGACAAACCAAGTAACTGTGCCACTGAAGTGTAAGCTATACTCACAATCATACAATATTAACTATTTCATGTGTTTTATCCAGTTACGATATTATTACGAAGTGCTGGGCAGATGAACCAAAAGAGCGTCCCAACTTTTCTCAGCTGCGAGCAATGTTTGACTCCCTCATCTCTGCACAAGGAGGAGACGCCAAGAGCTACATTGACCTCAGGACCATAGACACAGAACAAGCTTACTACAACCAACTACCAGTTGATAACAGTGATGAGTTTCTAGTGATAACTGGACAGGAACTACCATACGATCATCTCATCACAGATGAGATCAATCATCAAGCATACAACCATCTTGACGAGTTAGTTGAAGAAGATGAAGTAGCATCATCTAAGCTACTACAAGTAAAGGAGAAAGAAGTCAAGCCTGTTCAGGACAGTCTTGAATTGGAAGAGAAGTATCCATCGTACGATCATCTTCCTGAAATTGGAGTCCCTAATCTTGCCTACCGTGACTCTTCATCGTCATCAGCTAATAACAGCCAATAGACTCTGTAGCAACTCAGTATTTCAAAGTTAAATAGCTTTACAAGTAATGTGTTTGTGTCAACTATTCACTACATGTACTCTGATTTTTATCTTACCCCGGCATTATATTTTGTGCATTTGAGTAAAATTGAAGACTGCTATAGTTTTGCTGTGTCCAGTGCTAGAGTGTCTCTCAGTAGATCAGTGATATCCAGGACACAACCCCAGTGTAGAGTGACTCCTGCTCCTCCATGACCATAGCAGTGAATAATGACAGGATCATGGCTGCCCTCCTCCTTCTCTAACCTCACTCCTCCCTTCCTCATGGGACGATGACCGACCCAAGTATCGAGTACCTTAGCCCCAGTCAGACTAGGCATCACAGCTTGACAACGCTCTAGAATACCCGCACTGCACACATCCTCATCAGCTGTTTCTGAATAGTCTCCAACAAGGAACACACCACCGACAAGCACTTCACGATGATCCCCTCTAGGAAATATGTAGGCAACTTCGGACTTTGATTTTTGAATAGTAGGTATATACATGTGATTGACCCAAGGTGCTTCAAGGCATATAGTGACACCTTTGCTGGGGTATACATTAGGGTCACTAGCTAACACACCAGCTCCCACTCCAGTACAGTTAATGACCACATCATAGGAAGACAGCTCTGAGAGACTGGCAACCTTCTTCTGCACAATTATTCCACCATGCTGAGTAAATCGCTCTCTGAGCCAAGGAAGGTATGTTCGGCAACGCAAGACAAATGTCGAGAACACAAATGTGATATCATCTTTATTTTCTGCTGGATACAAAGCCTTCTCAGTCTTGCTGGCTTGGTGTAGCCCATGATACAGATATCTGTACCATTGGTCGTGTTCTGGGAACACTATGTTGGCTTGTGCTTCTGCAAGACCAATGCCTCCGTTTATGCTCGTTATCCCAGTCTTTGCTGCATTGGGAGAGTTGTACAAAGCGCTCACGTGATCGTAGGTATCTCGACACCAGCGCTTCACTCGAGCAAGCTGTTCAGCTGCTGTGCTCGAGTCAGGATTAACCAATGACAGAGCTGAATCCAGGTCTGTGATTGCACCAGACGCGTCGCTAGTAGTGTTCGGAGAGAATTTTTCAGCAATGAGTGTCACTACGAGTCTCTGAGAATAGGTCTCCACGAGATGAGTTGCTAGAGGCAGTCCAATGACCCCTGCACCCACCACGGCTATATGATGAGCTTGTAGTTCACGTGGTCTAGTAGCGGCCATGTTCTAGTAATGCGCGTATCAATGAAATGCCCCACTCCCCCCCACCCGGGGTAGGGTGGGGATTTGTCAAAATTCGTGTGTCAAAAGCCCCACCCCTGGGGCAGTGTAACTACGAAGCCGGTTCACAGTTTGCCTAAACGATGACACACTACGCAAGTTTGTTGCTGGCAACAGTTGCGCAAAACAAATTTGCCTAGTGAATCATCGTTTAAGGCAAACTGTAGACCGGCTTCGAATTTACTCAGCCCCAGGGGTGGGGCTTTTGACACACGAATTTTGACAAATCCCCCACCCTACCCGGGAGGGGGGGAGTGGGGCATTTCATTGACATGATACGTGCATAAGCCACACCTACTTGCTCGAGCGCAGAGGGTGTGGCTGGTTTACATGGCGTCTGATCATCGACCAGCTCATCATGTAGCCGTGCTGGGTGCAGGGGTCATTGGACTGCCTCTAGCAACTCATCTCGTGGAGACCTATCCTCAGAGACTCGTAGTGACAGTCATTGCTGAGAAATTCTCTCCAAACACCACTAGTGACGTATCTGGGGCAGTCACACAGCCACTAGCTCAGGGGAATAGCTCTGATGCAGAGTTTGCTAGAGTGAAGCGCTGGTGCTGTGCTACCCACGATTATGTGAACGCTCTCTATAAATCTCCAGATGCATCAAAAGCCGGGGTCACTAGAACACATGGCTGCTTCGCCTGTCCAGACACCTCACTCTTTCCGGAGCACGACCAGTGGTACAGATATCTGTATCATGGGCTACACCAAGCCACTGAGACTGAGAAAGCCTTGTATCCAGCAGAGAAAAAGGATGATGTCAGATATGTTTTTTCAACATTTATCTTGTGTTGTCGAACATACCTTCCTTGGCTCAGAGAGCGATTTACTCAGCACGGTGGAATAATTGTGCAGAAGAAGGTTGCCAGTCTCTCAGAGCTGTCTTCCTATGATGTGGTCATTAACTGTACTGGAGTGGGAGCTGGTGTGTTAGCTAGTGACCCTAATGTGTACCCAGGAAAAGGTGTGGCGATGTGTGTTGATGCTCCATGGGTCAATCACATGTTAGCATTCAGTACCTTTAAATCGGATATGACGTACATATTTCCACGAAATCGTCCTGATGGCAAGAAAGAGGTTGTCTTAGGTGGTACATGCCTCATTGGAGACTATTCAGAAACAGCTGATGAGGATGTGTGCAGTGGTATTCTAGAGCGTTGTCAAGCTGTGATGCCTAGTCTGACTGGGGCTAAGGTACTCGATACTTGGATCGGTCATCGTCCCATTAGGAAGGGAGGAGTGAGGTTAGAGAAGGAGGAGGGCAGCCATGATCCTGTCATTATTCATTGCTATGGTCATGGAGGAGCTGGAGTCACTCTACACTGGGGTTGTGTCCTGGATATCACTGATCTACTGAGAGACACTCTAGCACTGGACACATCAAAACTATAGCTTTTGTATGTAATGGTTTTTGACATCAAACAACTCTGATTCTAGCATCCTGAGACTAATGAACATTCAAGACTGCACTTATGTGTGTCATGCATACATACATGTACTGTACATGTATCAGGAATAACTTCCTGGAGCTGTAGACTGGAGTAAAATATTATTGAGTGACGCCGATTTCTTTTTCCTAAAAATAATCATATGAAATAATTATTCTGTCCATGGCGACTGTTCATCGTCCAGCTCATCATGTAGCCGTGCTGGGTGCAGGGGTCATTGGACTGCCGCTAGCAACTCATCTCGTGGAGACCTATCCTCAGAGACTCGTAGTGACACTCATTGCTGAGAAATTCTCTCCGAACACTACTAGTGACGTATCTGGGGCAGTCTTACATCTAGGTTCAGCTCTGTCACTGGTGGATCCGGAATCTAGCACAGCAGCTGAACAGCTTGCTCGATTAAAGCACTGGTGTCGAGATACCTATGATCACATTAACGCTCTGTACAACTCTTCAGATGCAACCAAGACAGGGATAACGAGAAGGCATGGCGTTTTCGCTCTCACAGAAGCACAAGCTAGCATAGTCTTTCCAGAACACGACGAACAATTGTACAGGCACATGTACCATGGGCTGCACAGGGTTAGCAAAAACGAGATTATGTTGTTGTATCAAGCAGAGGAAGAAGATAGCCTCACGTATGTGCTTTCAACGTTTGTCTTGAGGTGCAGTACTTACCTTCCTTGGCTCAGAGAGCGATTTACTCAGCATGGTGGAATAATTGTGCAGAAGAAGGTTGCCAGTTTCTCAGAGCTGTCTTCCTATGATGTGGTCATTAACTGTACTGGAGTGGGAGCTGGTGTGTTAGCTAGTGACCCTAATGTGTACCCCAGCAAAGGTGTCACTATATGCCTTGAAGCACCTTGGGTCAACCACATGTATTCCACTTCCATTCAAAAATCAAAATCAGAAATGACATACATATATCCGAGACGAGGTCGTTTTGATGGTAAAAATGAAGTGCTTGTCGGTGGAGTGTTCCTTGTTGGAGACTATTCAGAAACAGCTGACGAGGATGTGTGCAGTGGTATTCTAGAGCGTTGTCAAGCTGTGATGCCTAGTCTGACTGGGGCTAAGGTACTCGATACTTGGGTCGGTCATCGTCCCATGAGGAAGGGAGGAGTGAGGTTAGAGAAGGAGGAGGGCAGCCATGATCCTGTCATTATTCATTGCTATGGTCATGGAGGAGCTGGAGTCACTCTACACTGGGGTTGTGTCCTGGATATCACTGATCTATTGAGAGACACTCTAGCACTGGACACAGCTAAACTATAGCTTTCAGTAAACCAACAATATATTTTTAGCTTTATAAAATGCAATACTACAGTTTTTAGGGGAACAATTAAGCAGCGATGAACCATTTGGTTCTCTATAGTGTTACAGCATTATTTAAGATCAAGGCAGCTTCTTCTAAACTGCTCATGTACATCCATCTGCAGCAGAGTCAGGTGAGTCACGGTAGGCAAGATTAGAGACTCCAATTTCAGGAAGATGATCGTACGATGGATACTTCTCTTCCAATTCAAGACTGTTCTGAACAGGCTTGACTTCTTTCTCCTTTACTTGTAGTAGCTTAGATGATGCTGCTTCATCTTCTTCAACTAACTCGTCAAGATGGTTGTATGCTTGATGATTGATCTCATCTGTGATGAGATGATCGTATGGTAGTTCCTGTCCAGTTATCACTAGAAACTCATCACTGTTATCAACTGGTAGTTGGTTGTAGTAAGCTTGTTCTGTGTCTATGGTCCTGAGGTCAATGTAGCTCTTGGCGTCTCCTCCTTGTGCAGAGATGAGGGAGTCAAACATTGCTCGCAGCTGAGAAAAGTTGGGACGCTCTTTTGGTTCATCTGCCCAGCACTTCGTCATAATATCGTAACTGATAGAACACATGAATAGTTAATATTGTATGATTGTGAGTATAGCTTACACTTCAGTGGCACAGTTACTTGGTTTGTCCAACCTTCCTCCATTCTGAAGATGCTCCAGTAAATCAACATTAGGTATTGAAGGATAGGGATATCCTCCTATATATGGACAAACACATAACTAGTGAGCTAGGTAGCTGTGTCTCACCAAGAGTGGCAATCTCCCACAGCACAACACCATACGACCACACATCAGAGGCAGTTGTGAAGTCCCTCATTGCAATGGACTCAATAGCTATCCACTTCCATGGTAGTCTACCTCTACTGCTCTTCACATACACATCATCAGCAGCGACCACACGTGACATGCCAAAGTCAGATATCTTCAGAGACTTGTCTTCTCCCACTAGAATGTTACGACATGCCAGATCACGATGAACTATATCAAGACTGGACAAGTACTCCTGTCACACAGAAACACAGTTGACCTCATACAACATCGACTAGTGTAGTAACACACCATTCCAGAAGCAATCTGGTAAGCAAAGGAGAGTAGATCATCAGATTCCAGCTCACCTAATCTGAAATACAAATTGTCGGGTGCAGCAGTGTAGGAGAGTGGTGCTGTTTCCTGTGAGACAGCATGCTATATTAACACTAAGCTATAATAAATGTAGCTCACTGGATTGTTAACTTGCTTCTTGAGATTGTGTGATATCTGTAAAACAATGTCTAGAGTGACTTCTCTTCACTAGTAGCTTCTTACCAGTGTTTGGAAGTACTTGAGATAGGACAGTAGGTCACCATATTTCATTAGTACTGTTATCAGCATCAATGGCTCTTGAATTGTGACAGCACCGACCAGATTAACAACATGTGGATTATTGCCTTCAGATATCTTCTTCATTATATCGATCTCATTCAGAAAATCCTTACGCTCCACACCAGTTGAAGAACCTTGAAGAACAGAGTGATAGAGTGAGCCAGAGAACGAACGAGAGCCTACCTTTCAGTAACTTGATAGCGACTGACACATTAATAGCGTTCCTTAGATGTGGCTTCAGTTTAGGGTTGTCCAATGGACCCTTGACAGTACCTTTGTACACTTTACCAAAGAACCCTTCACATATCTGCTTCTCGATGGTAATATTGTCTGGTGACAACTCCCACTTGTCCACTTTCAGGCTGTTTTGATATCTTTTAAAGAGACTGCTTCTTACTTTTCCGATAAACATATCATTTGCATCTGGTCCCTAGAGACAGACAGTCGGTCACACACATGGAGCAAACGGCCATTTCACCTCTAGCACTCGAATCAGGTTGATCTTTCTGTGTCTGAAGTAACAGCAACAAACTAGCAATAGTGCAATAAACAGGATAACAATGACAGCAATGAGTGCTCCCAGAGTGATACCAGCGATCATGAGTGACTTGAATGCTGAAATAAACACAAAAGCATAAAATAGATAAGTACTGAAATAGTCGACTTACTCTCTGATGGTGGAAGTGCAGGTGATAGAGGTGGTGTTAGTGATGGTGACACTACTGCTGCTGATGAAGAGCTCGAGACACTGTCACAGCCGTTAGGAGTCTTAGCTATTGAAGCAGGTTCACTCCAGTTGCTATAGACACCATACTGGTTGACTGAACGAACCTGTAGACCAGCACAAGTACTAGATATATGTGTGTGTTCAGTAAACCAGCAAGTACCTGAACATGGATGCAGCTGGTTGCTGAGAACCTTGTCACAACACTAGTTCCATTAGTTGTATTTACATTCTGAAACAAACACCAAACACTGAACAAGTGTTACTATAGTTAGTATTCACCATCTTTATGAAGGACTCTTCTGGTATGGTAGTCTCATTTGGTTCAAGGGGTGACTCACTGACCACTACATCATAGCCATCAATATTACCGTATGATATTTCCGGTGGTAACCATGAGATGCTAGCATTGACGACAGTGTCTGTGAACTCATACAGGTCCACCATTATAGCAGGTGTCACTGAGGGAGGGTTAGAGGTGGTGTCTATAAAGCAGTAGGCTAGATCAGGCAGTAGTCTGAACGACGCAAACTCAAAAGTGAATCCAGTGTTGATCTGCATGTGAAGAACACACTCGTGCAGACACAGTACTGAGGTGTTATTTACCCTAATGCGAAGTACTCGTAAGTTTGGATTCATTCGATGTGGAGTAGCAAGAAAGGTGTGATTGTAAGTTAACCGACCTCGCTAAAGCGTTACAGTCAGTACAGTCACATGATAGTCACATGAATGCTAACCTGATACTTGAAGTCATCTACCTCCCTTGGCAGAGCATCTGTTACAAAGCTGTTGTCTGGGAACCAGTGCAACCAGACTACAAACTCTTCCACAGACTCCACTGTGGCTGGATCGCTGGGTATGGTCCACGTGATATTAATGAATATCAGTCCATTTGAAAGCTGCCGATTGTCACAGATGACATCAAGCATTCTCCGTGGTTCTGTCTCAACTATTGAGATATAAAACACCACTAGTGAAGTGACATGACATGACTTACCCAGTTTGTAAATTATTTCTTCATACGGTTGCAAACCAGCTGGATTGGGCAGAGACACAATCTATCGTCAGCAACAGCAGATTAAGAGAGCCATCACGATATTGTAACTCACTCTGATTCTGTATTGACATCGTAGCATCGGCAGGTCAGAGGGCGTGTCTGACTGTACCACTAAGCTAGTTGCATTCTGTGAGTGAGTGAGTGAGTGAGTGTGTGAGTGTGTGAGTGAGTGAGCGAGCGAGCCAGCCAGCCAGCCAGCCAGTAACAGCATCAGTGCAGTATAACACAGACTCACTCTATCAACTATGAACATCATTGTTCCTCCACATCTTCTCCGCCCCCTCACTGTTATCTCATAATGAGTAAGATGCCTAAATCCTACAAAGACAATATAACAATGACTATATCACTAAGCTACTTACCTTCTTGCCTCTTCCATGTGATGTTAACAATGGCGTGATGCTCAAAGCCAGGCCTGAAGTCCTCTCTAGCGCTGTGTGTTATATTAACTGGTTGAACCTGTTTAGGCAGTCTAGTCTCTGTGCAATTGAAGACCATATTAGGTCTCTCTCACTACAGTCTCTTTATACCTCCATACACGAATACTCTTGTGGGCGTGGTGAAGTTAGATGTTCCATTTCTATTGACAACAGCAATGGAGACGTTCACATTCTGACAGCTGAAGAACTTCAGATCCAGAGGCTCATGAATACTGGACTATACCAACAATGATTAGTGACAAGATAGATAGAGAGAGAGTGAGTTACCAGCCAGCGGTAATACACCAGTCCATTCTCATCTCTGATCTTAACCACAAAGGCATGGTCAGTTCCACTAGCTGATGGTGTGGTCTGATTAACCTCTAGTAGAAACAGCCCACCACCAGCAGATAGAGCACTATTTAACACTATTCCATTCTCCTCCAGTATTGGTCTGTCTGTAATCACACTAACACACAGTATCGTGTAGCTCACTACATTACTCACCTCTGTCAGTTGGAGCTATAGACTCATACACTATACAACCTGTCTCGCATTGTGAGTATCTCTGTGATGAGGGATCATACTATGATGCTACTAACTGCAGCTGCTTACACAGATCTGTTGACAACCAGTATTGATGGTTGATGAGCACTCAAGCCTGTTACCACACTGACTCTTACATTCTGTATACTACACAACAAAGATAGTGTCACTAGTTGTGATGGATCTTACACAAGTATCCTCGCAGTAAACTCTCTCCAGACCAGTGTTGTTAGCAAATGTTGTACATCCTCTCTGACACTCTGTTACCTGAACACCATAAGAGAATATTAATGTGCGCATGCATTAGATAACGTGTGTGTGTGAGTGAGTGAGTGAGTGAGTGAGTGAGTGAGTGAGTGAGTGCGTGAGTGAGTGAGTGAGTGAGTGAGTGAGTGAGTGAGTGAGCGTGTGAGTGAGTGAGTGAGTGTGTGAGTGAGTGAGTGTGTGAGTGAGTGAGTATGTGTGCGTGCGTGTGTGTGTGTGTGTCTCAGTCAAAGTCCAGCCCCTCCCCAAAGTGGTGTCCGGGTGTTAATGGAGTGATGTACTGCCAGCTAACGGGGCTCTGGCATCACGTGTGATGACCAGTAAGTCTGTGAGCTCAAGGCGCCGATCGATGCAACATCCCTCACACGTTCCTCTGCGGAGGATTTGCATACCTCCCGGTAGGGTATTAAATATGCACATCGTAGGGCAAATCAAGAACCTTGGCCTCCCCCTAGCAGGGGGCTGTGTGATTGTTCATTGGCAGCAGAAAGGAAGGTGTGTGTGTGTGTGTGTGTGTGTGGGTGTAGTAATGGATACCTTACTAAGCTCAGCACACGATAAACTTTCCCTTATCAGTGACGGCCACGCATTCTAAAACAACAAGAGAGAAAATGGTAAACACCTTATGATGAGTATCCTGTTGTTCTTATATACTAGACAGTATAATTAGACACTAATGATACAAATTTAATTAATATTCACAAACCCGTGTAAGCCTAACAACCGCCACCTATTAAGAAATAGAATATGCAAAAGTAATCAAATTAATTCTCCCTCTCTCTCTCACCTCATCCACACAAGCAGCAAAGCATCGTGCAGTATTAATGACACTCTCTAGTGATCGTATGATCTGCTGTGATGTTGAGTTGTGCTCATTGGGTAAGTAACATAGCTGAGTGTCTAGATACACTGGAGCACTCCAGTTACTGTAGCACTGCTCTCCACACACATCATTGGTTGATCTGATCTGTATTAGACCATCAATAATGATACCAACACATTAACACAACGCACTTGGAAAAACAGAGTGTCCACTTGAAATGGAGTGATGAATGTTTCCATAATGGTTGTTGCTGAAGATGGCTGCATTAGTAGTATATCACTAACACACGTCATGTGACATCACGCTACTCACTAGTGTTCTGTTCAGTACTAGTTGACTAGTATCAATACCCTCCTGTGGACTCAGCTCTCTCAAACCAATCCACACCTGATACTGTGTGAGCCCATAGGGTGGAGCTGGTGGACTCCATTGAGCCATCAGCTGAGCATGTCTATGATCAGGTACAGTGAACTTCACTATAGTGATGTTAGTGATTGGATGAGGAGGAATAGGAGGAGCAGACACATTGCAGTGAGGCATCTCATCACTGGTCAGGTTATCATGATACAATACTTGAAGCTAGTGTAGATAGAACAAGATACAACTAATGAGAGAGAGAGAGAGTGAGTTGGTTACCATGAAGGAGTACTGCAAACCAGTAATGGTGATAGGACTCAGATCATACAGGAACCACTGATATGATTCATTACCCTACAACACAGTATCAATCATCATTGAGTATCATCACTCATGCAACAGTATACCTGTACTAGTGGTGTTAGTGATGTACTGGCGTTCATTGGACCAGTCAGGTATGCTCTGAACTGCTGTATCCTAGCCACAGCTGCACAATCAGCATCTCTCAGGGACCACATGAGGCTAGCAGAGTAGAGACCAGTCTGAGGGTTAGGACTAGCTGTACACAACAGCTCTATCACAGGATCAGGGACTGGAAGTGACTATAATACAACAAGTACTGAACACTAGTAGTGGCTTACTAGTAGCTTCAAACACTTCATCAATAGATACCTCACTAGGGAACTCAGTCACCTGATGATGAATGAGGGAGGTGAGCGAGTGATTGTGGCAGTGTTCTCACTGTAATGTTATACTTGCATCCTAGCTGAGGGTGGCTCTCAGTATTATCTGCAATCAGTTCATAGCTTGTTCTATTCTGTGTAGTAGAGACAGTGTGATTGAACAAGCTCACAGTTAGTATCTTACAGTAGTGATGGTTAAGTTGAGTGATTGATTACTGCACTTTGCAATGGTTTGATTGTTAGCTAATGACAGGTTGATCTCATACAACACACCATCAGTATCTGTTGCTGTAGTACACCATTATCAATAATGATGGTATTAACTTACTATTGTCCCAGGATATGTTGAGAACAGCTCTCTGATCACATGTTGCACTCACCTCTACCTGGAGGTCATCAAGACGGCTGCTTCCACTGGCTGCACCAGTGGTTGACAGCAGTGTAGCTGCTAGTAGACACCAGTAGCTAATCATTCTCACCAGCAACACAGACTGAGTGAAGCAGTGACTGTACTGCACTAAAGTACCTAACCACTGCAGCCATACATGACAACTTGTTACTAACCAGTACACACTCTTCAAATAAATCGTAGAATAAATATTGAATTTTGTGGGTAGCTCTGCCTCAAATTATCGGACCTCCTTTACTACTACAGCAGTTTTCCTACTTCTTGCAATAGTCAAGCATAGACCGTAGAGCGTCACCTCATGCACTAATATGTGAAGTCTTTGATCATCCTCCATCGTGTGAATAAGATAACAATGCCTTCACACATTAGTGCATGAGGTGACGCTTTACGGTCTACGCTTTACTATGTACTGTTTGCAGCAATGCAGACAATAGAAAATTATTCACATATTTTAGCATTGAAGTGAAAATGGGACAGAAAATTCTTTTGTCTGTGTTAATTCCTGTCTATAGTATAATTATAATTTCATCACACATAATGAGAGAGAAATGAGAGTTGGTTTTGCCCTACGATCTAGCCGGAGAGCAAATGAATAGCTGATTAAAGATGTGGAATAACAAACCTGTATAGTGTAGTAGCTGTTGCTTCTAGCATTGTTCGCTGTTTGAGTCTTTGCCTTCTTTTGTCACCAACTGAGGGAGGGGTTGCTCCGCCTCTATGCTGTCCGGTGTTGTCTCATCCTCTGATTCACTCTCAACGTCAGCCTTCATGCACTTCTTCTTCTTCCAATTCCTACAACTGTGAACAATAAATGTGCCAACTTGTGTACAATGCATTAGCGTACTGTAGGTCTGGTACTAGTATAGATTTGGCAAACAAAATAATTGCAAAAATTTACACTTTAGTAGGTATGATAAAATTTTGTATTGACCTTGTTAAAATTACAAAAAAATATTTTTTTTGCAGCAAAAACTCTTTTTACAGTACTAGTGATGAGTTGCTAGCTACACAAGCTAACAAGGTTCCACAGTACTAGTCTAAACTTACCAACAAGGTTCACACCACCGGTGTTTTAGATTTTTTCCAAATCTTGATCTACACTTTCTGTTGTTGTCTAAAATAAACATACAAGACCAGTCATGAAACACGCATGCATTCTGAGGCAATCTTACTACCATCTGCTTTTTGTTTCGTCACTCTTTTCTTTCGCTTCTTGTCTACACTATAGTTGTCATGAGCTGACCAGCTTGGATACAACTGCATGTGTTTCGCTTTCTCCTCCTGAGCCATTTCATAGTATCTTGATTGCTCCTTTTTGTCGAGCTCCCGCCACTGTATGAGGCAAGGACTAAGGAGTATGCTGATACCTGGTTAGTCTCACTTACCATCTTGCCCAAGATCTTGTTAACAACGGTGCTATCCTTGATCACATGATCCTTGATGACGTCGGCTCTCTTCTCCTTCATGAACAACATGAATGCGTTCAATGGTTTCTTGATGCGTGGTTTATTTTCTTGAGGGGCAATATTTTCTGTAGAAATAATAAAGTGTGAGTTTAAACAAGTTCAAGGGCTTACCTGAATTGGGGTGGATAGCAGCTACACATGAATCAGCATCAGGTGCTACTGATGTACTTGGAGTAGAGAGCTGGAGAGAGAACAGTGTGTGACCGAGATGAATGAGAAAGACAGACCTGTTGCTGTGAGAACTGCACTTGAGTGACACACTGTTCAGAAACGATGAATGGATGGGGAGCCTGGTCCATGGAGAGAAATCCATGATAGGAGGGTGATGTAGTTGGTCCGCTGAACAGAGGTGCTGTAGTTGCTCCGCTGGACAGAGGTGCTGTAGTTGCTCTGCTGAACAGAGGTGATGTAGTTGCTCTGCTGAACAGAGGTGCTGTAGTTGCTCCGCTGGACAGAGGTGCTGTAGTTGCTCCGCTGGACAGAGGTGCTATAGTTGGTCTGCTGAACAGAGGTAATGTAGTTGCTCCGCTGAACAGAGGTGCTATAGTTGGTCTGCTGAACAGAGGTAATGTAGTTGCTCCGCTGAACAGAGGTGCTGTAGTTGGTCTGCTGAACAGAGGTAATGTAGTTGCTCCGCTGAACTGAACCATGGGGAAATAATCTGAGAAAGGATCTACTGTTGGGCTGGTGTTGTGTCCATATCCACTGACAGCAGTTGCTGGTGAAGAATAATCATATGGATAATGGGAGAGTGGACGCGTTGACTGCTGAGAGAGAGAGAGAGAGATAATGAGGGAAGATCAACTACAGATAGGTCACAATTTTCAGGTCACAATTTTGCAGGTCACAACTTTCAGGTGACCTGCTGTCAAACAAGTCACAATTTTCACTGCATCCTGTTTGTTAGCACAGCAGGTATTCGACACTTAGAATTCTTTGAGTTCTTCACTTTTACCTCAACCCACTCCATTGGCATATCTTCTTTAACACATGCAAAAAAATATTCTAACAGAGTCATGTGAATCATTGAAAATGCAATTTAAAATTCAAAGTAATTATTGCTAAGAATTTAAGGACACGAAAAGGCTTGCAATAAGCTCAATTTTACCGGTCTAGTTTTGCAGCTTGCAAAATAGGGCTAGTTGAGTTGTAGCACGATTTTAACATGCATAGTCAGTACAAACTAAGCGCCGCCGGAATCGTTCATCTGATCGAGATATTTAACTCACAAATGAAGAACAAACGGAGCAGCAGTGGTCACCAGGCTTTACATACATGACAGCGACTGGTTACATACCTGTTCGTTTGCTGCTTGCAGCTCACTCTGTAGCTGTATGTCCATAAATGGTATAATATTATCGAGTGAATCCACGGGAAAACTAGAATCGCCCGCTCCCGCGGCATCGCTCCAGCCAGCCATCAAGCGCGATTATAGTCTGCAGGTTGAGAGAACTCGACGATATTCCGTAACAGCTGCCGAGATTGTGTACTGCTAAAGTACACAGTTAATGCGCGATGCGTCACATGCACATGTGGTGTCTGGGCGTGGTACCAGCTCCACCCGGCCCGGCAGTGGTTCCTGATCCTGATCCTGTGGTCCACGGTAGCGCTCGTGCACCAATCATGACCAATGATTGCCGTTTAGCAGCATCACTAACCTCGTTATTCGTTTGTCATTATTAATCAACAAAAAATTCTCATTCTATAAGCAACACAGCATAATAGTTCAAGGAGTGTCTACTTTCAGTCCAGTATGTTAAGACTGGTTGCAAGAAAGCACAACACCAAGATATTGTCTATAGTGAGTTCAGCTAGAGGGGTTCACTAAGTAGCACATTCCTCATGGCTCTGTGCATTGCACATAAGAGAGACAGAGAGATCTTGTATGAGCAACTCGAGGGGATTGGATCCATCTGACCCTTTCTATCTGAACTGACGCACTCGTTCAGGTCTATACAGCAGCCATCAAGCAGCACTGATGAAAGCATGCTTCCAGCTAGCGGTGGTGAACGTACCCATCAAATTGAAGTTAGAAAATAAGTAGGGTAGTGACACTCTTCAAGATCTGGCTGATCTGGCTGAGCTTTTTGGTGTTTCTGGCAGTGCTTTCCATCTCTCTAAAGTTGAAGCTGGTTGCATCGCTGCTGTTCTACTAGTGAAGTCAAGGAGCTGAAGATAGCTATATTAGAAGCCACTGGTTCACTCCAGACCATGGGAGTGCTGTAGGTATTCATTAGATTGTCTGCGAAAGTAGTGTAAGCTGTGTGCTATATAATGTGATTCTCCAGCAATCAGGCAAGTGGAGGGACTTACCTCAGACTAGCAGTAAGTACACTAGAGTGGCCTTTTACTGGCTGGAAGATGATAAGTTGGTCTCAGTTAACAACTTTGCTAGGCTTACAAAAAGAGAGTATGCAAATGCTACTGGTTATGATCAGTCCATCTCTCTCTCTCTACTACATGCAACTCACACAGGGACTGTATTTGAGTGAGAGTACAAGCTACTGTTATCCGCTAAGCCACATATATAGCACCATGAATACTCTGGTCATCACTACAATAAATCAGTTTCAGCTGTTTGTTACGTACTAGGCAAAGCACCACTCAGAGTGCTCAACGCCATGTTAATGTTTCTGGTCAATTCTTTTGGAGATCAATGTACTTGTTTTAAATTACAGAGTTACTCATCTTGTCAACGTTCATGGTCCGTGGTAGTCAATAAATATGACCTTAAATGTACCTTTGGACTACTTAAGTAAAAGCCTGGTTGCCCGGTCATTTTTATTCAACTGGTTGGACCAGAAACAATAACTTTGTTTGACCTTAGCTACTACCATGTCGCGGTTTGTGAAGGGAGGGGGTCTGGTGAAAAAAATTCATTCTCTAAAAGCTAGCAGCCAAAACAACACAGCATTATTGTGTAATTACACTAGGTGGTTCAATAGTTCAGAGAGGAACTCCTTTCTGATCCAACATAGCCTGCAGGATACAGTCAAGACATTCAGCCACTGGTTGCGAGGGAGCACAGCACAGCGCTGGAATATTGTCTGAGGGAGAAGAGAGAATGATAACCATCCCACACTCACTCAATGATACTATCCCATCCCACACTCAATGACTCACCGTCTGAATCTCGTGCCTCTAGATCGGCTCCTCTCTGCACTAGCTCTTGTACGACTCTGACCAATCCTGACTTAGCCGAGATATGGAGTGGTCTATAGGACAAACACACACACACTCGGAGCTCACAGTGATTGACAGAGCTACTTACGTCTTTTCATTACAATTCGACATGTGTATCAGAGTATCAGGAGACTTGTCCAGTATCGCAAGAGCGCACTCCTCGTGACTCTGAGAGAGAAGAGGAGGAGAATCAATACACAAGGATGTAGGGAAGGGTCACCTGTACACATGCTAGGTGTAGAGCGTTGTTCTGATTCTGGTCTTTGTGTTCAATGTCTAGTTTGTCCAGCGAAAGACCCATCAGTAAATCTGTAGTGTACAACAAACAACTGATCCGTCGTACAATGTGTATACAAGGCACTTTATAACATACTCAGGGCTTGCACAAATTTCAATGAAAAACACAATTCATAACAACCATTGCGAAACACTTTCACACTATCACTCACCTACTACACTGGAGTGACCCAAACTAGCTGCCATCATTAGAGGGGTGCGTCCCTGGTTATCAGCCAGACTGACCGTAGCGTTGTGCTTCAACAGGAGTTGAAGACACTCCACATGGTCATTGAATGCCGCTGCATGAGATGCTGTGCGGCCGCCAGAGTCCTGGTTATCCACCGCCTCCAGCTCCATCCTTTCTAAGAGTAACTCAGCACAAGACTCATTGTCTACAATACTGAGAACAGGGTAGTGGTCAACAGATGAGAGCGCATGCAATACAAGAGTAAGTGTTGCACAGAGAGTGCAGATAAATCAATAGTCAATAATCATCAATAAATCAAGCTACTTCTAACTACACCGTTCAATGCAATGCTTCATTCTCAAGTTATTGTCACCTTGAGACTTCTCCAAAGACAAAACTATCCACAGTTGATAGCCTAGCAACTTACAGTACTAGCATGAGTCCAGAGATCTTACATGAAGAAGCTAGCGGGTACTAGCTATGGCAAAGCCGCTCAGCGTTCTGACATTGTAGACATGCTCAGTTTAATCATAACAGCAATTACAGTGCAACTGTGCAGAAATTATTGCAAAATAGCCAGATACAGCTGCTTCCAGTGCAATAGTTTATTGAAAGTGTTAGCACCAGGAATCTGCACCTTTGTAATTACTGTTGCTGGGTTTTACAGAAATTGAGAAGAAGGTACTTACACAGCACAGTGCAGAGGAGAGAATGAGTTTCCAGCAGAGGTATCACCATCCTTCTGAGAGAAAGGAACGCATGAATAATGTACTAGTAATATATTCAGTGACTCACTTCAAGAAGAATATCCAGACACTTCTCATGACCTGAGAGAGATAGGAAGGGAGACAGGGAAGGGTGAAGAGAGAGAGAGAGAGAGAGAGAGAGAGAGAGAGAGAGAGGGAGAGAGAGAGAGAGGGAGTTATTGAGAGGGGTCAGTTCAATGGTCTCCTCACCATTATAAGCAGCCCAATGTATTGGTGTATAGCCATGTTTGTCAGGTGTGGAAGAACCTCCACCATGCTGTAGCAGCTGATCAACTATGCCAACATGACCACATGATGCCGCAAAGTGGACTGGAGTACGGCCATGGCTGTCCCTGAGAACAAGATAAGCTAGAGGACATAATATGGTGTACTTATCTTACCTAAAGGCTGGGTCAGCATGGGCGTCAATTAGAATAGCGAGACATTCCTCGTTACCGCAAGCAACCTACACACATAGTATACTAGGTTAGTATTGTTAGTATACTAGTTAGTATACTAGGTTAGTATACTAGTTAGTATACTAGTAGTACTAGGAGATACGAATACGCAAGAATGCCTCGCGCGGAGTTTATTAAGTAGTTATTAATATTATTGACCAGCTAAATTTTTGGGGTGGGCTCGACAGCAGACGGCCAGCAGGTACAGATACAGCGACCTAGCTTCCTGTTTTCGGCCTCGTGGACTCGTGTCAGACGACCTAAGAGTCAATGCCGGTTCCGTGCATTGTTATTAGTACTGCTGAACAATGCTGATGGCGTGCCTTGCTTCTTTTGTGGCGTTAGACTCAGGCACTGCTCTCTGTTTTCTCTTCCCGAGCTGAGCTAGCCACTTGGCTCTGTCAGGAGTAGACTCTGGGATCTGATCCGCCATGGTCTCAGCTAGGCCACCGTTAAGTTCTCTCATACGCAACCAGGTCCAGCGATCCCGTGACCCCGCAGTATAATACGTAGTATGAGCCCTCGCCGTAACCTTGATTAGCATTCCTAAGCGTGACATCTAAATATACATACATACATACATACATATTAACATTACTGAGAAAACGCACGACGCTCCAGTCCCCCGCACACCGTCGCGATTATTTGCCTCGCGCTAAGGCGCTCGGCAATTACTACAAAACAGTCAGTGTACTATAGCTAGAGTGACTCACAGCTCTGTGTAAACCAGTGCAGAGGTGTTTATCAGTGCAGTCAACATTAGCTCCACTGTCAACAAGAACCTGAACCACTTCAGTATGACCATTAGTGACAGCTAGCATCAGTGGAGTGCTGAAGAGAGAGAGAGAGAGAGTGAGAGTGCTGAAGAGAGAGAGAGAGTGAGTGAGTCGGTGAGTGAGAGTGTGAGTGGAAGAGAGAGAGAGAGAGAGAGAGAGAGAGAGAGAGAGAGAGTGATGGATCCTCACCGTCCATGTGCATCCACACAGTTGATGTGTGTGGTGTTGGTAAGATGGCGCAGCATACTGCTCACACAGTCAGCGTGGCCATTACCAGCTAACAACAGAGTCAAGAGGTGATCAGCAGTATTACCATGAGCTGGCTTACCGGCAGCATGGAATGGAGTCCTCTTTGATACCAGATCATGGACAATAAGAGTAGCTCCACTGTTCAACAGATACTCTACTATATCCCTACAATAAGGAAAGGTCAATAAATAGTTACTGTAAACCAAGCATTTGGGGACATTTTATTAGAATAGAAACAGCTTGATAATTCAATCATAAATACATATAGTAGTATAGCTTACCTGTGTCCACGATAGGCTGCAAGATCCAGTGGAGTACGCCCTATGGTGACGCACAATGACACAGTGAGTGAGTGAGTGAGTGATGGTACTACCTACCTTTCTCATCCTTGAGGTCTAGATACACCTGATACTTGTAGAGCAGCTCCTGAATGACCTCATAATGACCATTATAGGCCTGAGAGGAGAGAGGATGGTAGCATACTGCCGTACATACACATGTGCTCACAGCAAGATGGAGTGGTGTCGTCTTGGTGTCGTTTGTAGTGATCACAGAGCTGTCCCCAGGAGCATAGTCCAGTAACTACAGCAGCCAACAATCTCTCCCTAGCTCTCACCTCTCTCTCTCTCTCTCTCTCTCTCTCTTACCATCTGCACAGACATCCTGTGACCATAGTTGGCAGCATAGTGCAAGGGGGTGAACCCATTCATGTCAGGAGTGAAGGGAGTAGGACCAGCAAAGCTCCTCAACAAGTGAGCAACACAGCTGCAGTTGAGAAATATCTTAAAAGGATGCATGCACTCAATATTAAGTTTATCTGATAATTTTTACAATAACCATGTCAAAAATTGGCATCATAATTATTTAAATTTTTACTATTTGAATATGGTGGTACACTCACTTTCCATCAGTATCAGCAGCTGCTGCATAGTGGAGTGGAGTCTTCTTGTGGTTATCAGTGAGAATGAGGTTAGCGCCATTAGCTACTAGAGACAGAACACATTGGTACTGAGCAGTGGCTGCAGCATAGTGCAGAGGAGTGCTGAGAGAGAGAGAGAGAGAGAGAGAGAGAGTGAGTGAGAGAGAGAGAGTGAGAGAGAGAGAGAGAAAGA
>OZ024784.1:579381-664381 GCA_964017065.1 Haliclona indistincta | reverse complement strand
ACAGCTGACAGCTTGCTGCTAGAATCACCCAGCAAGAGACTCCAGTGCTTGCACTATACAACTGCTATGTTTGAAACTGAGAGAAGGTTAGTGAGAAACCTCTAGTTAGTATCACTCTCTTCCTTCAAGTTGTGGTGGTGTTGATAAAAAGAAGCCACCTTCAGGGAAGAGCAAGATCCCAAGAGGTGTACCAAAGAAGCAACAGCAGTCTATAGCTAGTGATGGTCTACAAGATACTACAGCAGCAGCTGCAGCAGCAATAGCTACAATGGTCCCTCTCCACACTCTACCAGGTCATATACAACACAGTCTACTGGAGTCAGAAACGATGCTGTTCCAGCTACTGAAACCAGTGGACGGGGTAGGATCAATACAAGCAGTAATCTTCATTTCTCCATTCTCTTCAGCAGACCAGTGCTGTCCAAGTCCTGACCAACAAACCTCCAGTAACTAGTAAACAGAAAAAGCCTCTTGCAGAACTAAACAATAATTCACAAGCCTCTAGTTCCCAAAAGCTTTCAAAAATGATAGCTTTACCACAAGCTACTAAAGTTTTCCAATTGAAAAAACCAGATTCCAAAAATGCTAGACCAAGTTTAGCTCAGTCACTGATCTCGCGTGTTAAACAAACCAACTCATCACTGCAAGGAAGGAAGAGAACACCAGCAGCAGCAACATCAAGACCAGTGGAACCCAACAAGAAGAAGATGAAGAGCAAGGGTGCTGCTCAATCAACTAATATCAAACAGTATTTCACACAGACAGCAACCAATCCTACACCACCACCATCACAAGGTAGGACTATACCATGCCCTCGTGAGCTAGCTATGGCTGTAGAGCATCCTGCTGATGACCAGGTTGTGCCCACAATGGCTGCAAGTAAGTGCATGATCGCACACGCAGTGTCACTCTCTGCTCAGACAATCTCATTAGCAATCTAGAGGATGAGATGAGAAGTGGTCTCGATGAGATGGAGATCCTGTTATACACCATGACACAAGAGGATGGTTGCACCTCTAAACCTACCAATAGCTGGTGGGTGGCTATGTCTCAGCCAGTTAGCTATCTCGGCTGCATTTGCTGTAGGTCAGGTCAGGAAGAAGAGCACTGCTGTTCCCCGTCACTTGCTGCACAGACTGACAGAGCTCTGCAAGACCTGGTGGATATTGAAGGTGCGCCGCATCATTAACCTGCTGTGTGCGGTTATTATTATTCTCTCATGCAGAATTAATGAAAGAAATTGGTTGAACACTTGTTCAAAGATTCTAATAATGTTTTCTGGAGTGTGTGTAACAGTTTACATCATGTGTTACAGTGTACATTAATAGTGGTGTGAGTATGCTTTCAGACTCCGTCTCCCTGGCTGCATGAAAAGTAGATCTATATACCTAAGCTCTTTGCTTCCTATAAGAACTGCGTAGTAAGCTCATTATATGCTGATGAAGTGCTCGTTACAGTTAATAACTAAATGCTACGTGTTTAGCTACGAGCTCTCCACAGCAGTTCTCGCTCAGGCTCTATCTTCAGCTCCACCTATCGTAACGTGCAAACTGACTGTAGATCACAGGTGCGTTTCTTTCTCGAGAAACGGGTCTAATTCTTTGTTCACGACTTGGAGTTAGTCTGATACTTTCAATTCAATCGCTGATCATTCTACTAGAGGCGCACATCGTACTAGACAGTCGTCTTGCTACCATGCTGGTCTGCAATGGATTGACAGGTCAGTGTAGTACTCGATGCTTTCATTACAGGTTCATCATGATACGAATTGCCTGTTCATGATATTATGTAGTGAAGTACTATAATTATTTTAAAATGCACTTCTGAGATTCTAAGGCCCTAGCATCCAGCTTCAGAAAGTGCTGACAATGCATGGCAGTAGTGGTCATACTGCAGTTTAACTCTACCAGGCAATAATGTGTAATATCTGATGTTATTTGCAGGTGTTGCAGTTCTGTTGCTGGTGTTAGCTGCTATTGTGGAGCACTCCGACTGTGCACCACTAGCCGGCACTAAGAATGACACAAAGAGAGATGAAGAATTGTTTGAAGGAGATATCGTAATCTCAGAGGAAATGATTCGTCACTACTACAACATCACTGACTATGAACTAAAGACTGGGGAAAAGTTCCGTAATCGCACACGAACTGAGCGAGGTGCTACAAGTGTGTCAAGTAAACTATGGCCCGATGGAATAGTGTATTACACATTTGATTCTAGTCTACCAGCAAGTTCAATTAGGACGATTCGAAATGCCATGAATTACTATCAGAACAGGACATGCTTGAGATTTATTGAAAGAAGAGCAAGAAATCATATCAAATTCGTTTCTGAGTTCTTTTATGGCTGTCGGAGCTTTATTGGAATGATTGGAGGAGAACAGAAGCTCTGGCTCAGAGATCCAGGCTGCACTTCATTAGGCACAGCACTGCATGAGATTGGTCATGCTATTGGTTTCTGGCACGAGCAGTCTCGACCCGATCGTGACTCTTATGTCAATATTATAAGCTCAAATTTTCGGTCACGGTACGCTATTAATTTTATGAAACGTAATATTCATGATATAGACTCACTTGGTATGGAGTATGATTATGGCTCTATAATGCACTATTCATCACATGCCTTCTCTCGTAATGGTCAACCCACTATACAAGTCAACAACCCAACTGTATACGCTAATCAAGGTAGACCTACTCTTGGGCAAAATATTGCCCTTAGCGCCAAGGACATCAAACAAGTGAACTACCTGTACAAATGCCCTGGGATTGGTGTTCTAGGTAGACTCAGAATCAAAGTACGAAATGCAAGAAATCTTTTCGACACCAACCCATTGTATACGGTGCCCGATCCGTATGTTAAAATCACTGCTGTTTACAGTCGTATTATGGTTAAAAAGACCACCATCAAATCACACACTATGAATCCAACGTGGAACGAATATTTTGACTTTGGTGTTCAATATTGGAAATATTTTCGAGTCCAAATATGGGACAATGACGGCTACAATGCGGATGATATAGTGTCCTTCTCACAAATAATTACTCCTACAACATGTGGAACGGAGGAGAGTGTGAAACACTGTACTCCTTATCCACGATGCATTGGATACCTGTGGTTTGACTACTACCTCTGCCCCAGTGGGCGAGCTGGTAGCAACTGTGCTCACAAGTGGGCTAATCTACAATTTTTCATTCGCTACGGTCGCAATCTGCAAGATAGAGATGGTTTGTGGGACACAAGTGATCCTTATGTGGAGGTCATTGCTTACAATATTGATGGGCAGTCTGTTCGGAGAGCAACCTCTATAAAGCATAACAACGAAAATCCAATTTGGAATGAAATCCTTCACTTTGGCAGCCATGGTTGGGAAAAATTTCACATAAGAGTCTGGGAGAGCGACTGGTTCTTTGATGAGGGACTTTCATCACAGCAGTTAGTCCATATCAAGCCTGGATACCATTGTTCCATCATTCATCGCTGCTACAAAGGAGGATACATCAAGTATGACTATCGCTTTTAGCATTAACTACATCAGCAGAATCATTACACTGCATTAGACCAGTTCAGAACATGGTCTCTAGCCTATAGCACGCACACACTATTACAGAATGAAAGAATTCATCTGTGCAGCACCTCCCTCGCTCAGACTCTAATTAATCACCAGGTAGTGCTCGAGGTAGTGAAGGTGACCTCAGATCTCTAGTATATGGCGACGTCTAATAGAAAAAGGCCCGTCCAGGTAGCAGTTGTTGGTGCTGGGGTCATAGGGCTCTCTGTAGCGAAACGACTCCTGGAACTGGCTAAGAGTGTGGACAGGTCGGTGCAGGTCAATTTGGTAGCAGAGAAATTTCCACCAAATACCACTAGTGATCTGTCTGGTGGGTTCGTTGAGCCACCTCATCTAGCCGAAGGGCCTGATGCTGCCTCCAGAGCTGTGACAGAGCGACGAGTTCGAGCCACTTTCAAGAGATTACACTCACTATACCGCTCTCCAAAATGCAGTGAAGTAGGCTTGACTAAAATCAATGGCTACTACTTGCTGCAAGGGGATTCCTTGCCTTGGTGGAAAGACGTTGTGTTTGGGTTTCGTCACGCGGATGAAACTGAGCTAGCAATGCTTTCACGACAAGGGAAACCAATATACGTGTTCAGTAGCTATTGTTTGCAGTGCAAGACATACTTGCCATGGTTACTGCAGCAGTTTACAATGAATGGAGGTGTGACCCAGCAAGCAAAGATCACCAGCTTATCTGAACTAAGCAACTTTGATGTGGTCGTAAACTGCACGGGCCTTGCTGCAGCTCAGCTAGCTCATGATTCCAGGCTCTATCCTGCCGCGGGACTAATGGTCGCTGTAAGAGCTCCTTGGATCTCAAATTTTTACCTCGAACCGGCTGTATTTGGGAGCAAAGAGCGTACATACATATTCCCACTAATTGACTATGTAATACTGGGCGGTACATTTGAAACTGGTAAAACCACTACAGAGATTGATTCCAGTAACGTTGAGGGAATTCTGAAGCGCTGTCAAGAGATCAATCCGAGTCTGTCAGAGGCAGAAGTGGTGGATACATGGGTGGGCATACGACCGATGAGGAAAGGAGGAATGAGATTGGAGAGAGAGCCAAGTAAGCCAATCTTTATTCACTGCTATGGGCATGGACACCAGGCAATGGCACTATCATGGGGTTGTGCCGAGGAGATAGCAGACATGGTGATAGCTGATGTATGTGCTGAGAACACGTCTAAACTGTAATTATTACTATTAGCGAGTCTTTTTTCATTATTATATGTAGATAATAAATTGTTTCACGAAAGAAAACTTTGTAAAAAATTCCTTCAGTAACTGAATCAATAGCTTTAGTTACTACGTCAGAAAAATAAACAAATCTCACTCTACAGAAACAGTACATCAGTTCATGTTAGTTACAGAAACTGGTAATCAAACTTAATGTATCCACTGTTGCACTTGTGGACAATATAGGCATGAGTTCCATACGAGATTGACATCATTTGTTGATTTGATAGTGGATCATCTGCGTTGTAATCACTATCCCAGACTTTTATCTTGAAGCGTTTCCATGCATCAAAACCAAATTGTAAATTCTCGTTCCAATCTGGACTCTGGTCTCCATTCTTGGTAGAAGTTATTTTACGAACAGAAGTTCCTTCTAAATTGTAAGCAATGACCTCCACATAAGGATCACTGTCGTTCCACCAGCCGTCTTCATCTGGTAGATTGCGACCAAAGCATATAAAGAATCGTAGGTTAGCCCATTTATGAGCACAGTTATCACCACTCCATCCATTGGGACAGAGATAGTAGTCTAGCCACAGGTACCCACTGCAGGAAGGGTTAGTACAGTGCTTCACATTCTTCCTGGAGCCAGTTGCTGTCAGTGCAAATGTTTCAGAGACTGACATTGCGTCATCAAAGAAGTTGTCATCGTCCCACATTTGGACTCGAAAATATTTCCATTGGTAGACACCAAGATCAATTAGTTCGTTCCATGTTGGGTTCTGAGTGCCTGATTTGACAGATGTGTGTCTTGTTACAGTAGAGGTGTGGATAGCTGTAATCCTAACATATGGATCAGGGGCATTGAGCCATGGATCTGTGTCAGGAAGATTCACTGCACATCGCACTTTGATCCTGAGTCTGCCATATGTGCCAGTTTTAGGACAACTGTAGAGAAGATTCACTTGCTCAATGTCCTTGGCACTAAGACCAATTCTTTGCCCAATCTTAGGATTGCCTTGATTGGTATATGCATTTGGGTTGTTGACTTGTATAGTGGGTTGACCGTTACGAGAGAAGGCATGTGTTCCATAGTGCATTATAGAGCCATAATCATATTTAACACCAAGTGAGTTGATATCATTACGTTTCATAAAGTTGTACCTCTTGCTTGCTGGAATATTCACATAAAGTACATTGACATATGAGTCACGGTCAGGTCGAGACTGCTCATGAAAGAAACCAATAGCGTGACCAATCTCGTGCAGAGTAATGCCAAATGAATCACAGTTCGGATATTGAAGATTAAGCTCTTGTTCACCTCCTCCAAACATTCCAACCATACTCCAACATCCTGAATACTTTGATACAATCTTGATGCGATTTCCTGCCCTATTGACGCCAAATCTCAAGCAGGTTTTCTTCTCAAAATCATCCATGGCATCTCGAACTCTCATTGCAATGTGCACTGGGAGGTCAGGATCGAACATGTAATAAACTATTCCATTTGGCCAAAGTCTGTATAACTGATTTGTAGCGCCTCGTTTGCTTCTTGTGTTAAAATGGAACTTTTCCCCAGTCTTTAGTTCATAGTCTGTGATGTTGTAGTAGTGACGAATCATTTCCTCTGAGATTACGATATCTCCTTCAAACAATTCTTCATCTCTCTTTGTGTCATTCTTAGTGCCGGCTAGTGGTGCACAGTCGGTGTGCTCCACAATAGCAGCTAACACCAGCAACAGAACTGCAACACCTGCAAATAAGAGCACTTGTATGATATACAGACAAAATACTTATTATTACCTTTCAAGATTTCGCTCATGAACATTTGCCCAAAAGTATTCTAACTAACAGCAGTACAGGTAGTGATTGTGATGCTGAGTGGATTAGCTAGTGACTTTATTTATAGCGATTTCATGTGAGACATGTTATAAACACGTGATGATCATAATTATTGAGCTGGAGACCACATTTCATGTATACATTATCAGAACATGCAGACTGGGTATTCAATTTTAACATACTCAGCTATAAGAGAAGAGTAGCTACTACACAGCCACCTGATATTACACAGACATGTTTACTATCTAGTATCCTGCAAAATAAGCAATCTTTTTGCTCTTGTCTCACTCTGATTAGACTTGTGATTGTGAGCTACTTTAGCCTTGTCGACAGTGTTGAACTAGCTAATTATACTGCAGATGAAATCATGTTCAATACACCACCTTCATCCTAGCTGTGTATGCAATATAATAGGGCTTATAGAAAGTGAAACAAAGAAATGATAATTTACATTTTGAGGAAAGCAACTAGCTACAGTATGTTATGTTGGGTTTTTCAAAAGAGTGTACTATGAGTGAGGATTGATATGGCTAGCAACGCTGTTGGAAAAACAAACAAGATGAACATACCTAGAAAATTTGAGCTAAAATTAAAGCCCTTTTTTACAACACTAGTGAAATTATTTTATCGCATGCATGACAAGACAAATAATTATGATACGGCAGTCAATATAACATGTGTTTTTCTTGCTCTCAAATTTAAAATGTTAAATTTACAGTCAACAAACCAAAGGTACTAATGTACTGCTAGCTACACTACTGAGCTCAAGACAATCATACACCTAATGTGGTCCATTATAAGATCACACACTGTGTAACTGGATCAGTTACTGAAAGTAGTAGTCATACTTGATATATACACTGTGTGTAACGTATGTGTGAGATCCAGAGGTGATCGTCACTGTCTGCTGATTCGAAAGTGCATCATCAGCATTCCAGTCGCTATCCCAGACTTTTACCTTGAATCGTTTCCATGCATCTTTGCCAAAATATAGGTTCTGGTTCCAATCCGGACTCTGATCTCCACCCTTGGTAGAAGTTGTTCTACGAACAGAAGTTCCTTCTGAATTGTAAGCAATGACCTCCACATAAGGATCACTGTTGTTCCACCAGCTGTCTTCATCTGGTAGATTGCGACCATAGCGAATATTGAATCGTAGGTTACCCCATCTATGAGCACAGTTATCACCACTCCATCCATTGGGACAGAGATAGTAGTCTAGCCACAGGTACCCACTGCAGGAAGGGTTAGTACAGTGCTTCACATTCTTCCTGGAGCCAGTTGCTGTCAGTGCAAATGTTTCAGAGACTGACATTTCATCATCACCAAAAGTAGGAAAGTTGTCATCGTCCCATATTTGGACTCGGAAATATTTCCATTGGTAGACACCAAGATCAATTAGTTCGTTCCATGTTGGGTTCTGAGTGCCTGATTTGACAGATGTGTGTCTTGTTACAGTAGAGGTGTGGACAGCTGTGATTCTAACATATGGATCAGGGGCATTGAGCAATGGATCTGTGTCAGGAAGACTCACTCCATTTCGAACTACAATCCTTAGCCTACTACCATTAACACCAGATTTAGGACAACTGTATAGAAAATTCACTTGTTGGATGTCCTTGGCACTAAGTCCATTTTCCTGCCCAAGTGTAGGACTACCTTGATTTGAGTACTCAGTTGGGTTGTTCACTTCTATAGTGGGACCACCACCAAATCTAGAGGCGTAATGTGTTCCATAATGCATGATGGAGCCATAATCATACACAACTCCCAGAGAGTCTATATCATTACGTTTCATAAAATATCGATAATAAAATTCTCCTTCTATATTGTGATAAAGAATATTGACATATGAGTCACGATCGGGTCGAGACTGCTCGTGCCAGAAACCAATAGCATGACCAATCTCATGCAGTGCTGTGGCAAATGTATTACAACGTGGCCTCATGTTGAGGTCTTGTTCACCTCTTCCACTCATTCCAACAAAACTCCAACATCCTGTATTCTCAGAACCAACCTTGATGCGATTCCCGGAGTTTCTCACTACAAATCTCAAGCAAGTTTTACTCTCATAGTCATCCATGGCATCTCGAATTGTCATGGCTACTTGATTTGGAAGGCTTGGATCAAATGTATAATACACTATTCCATCGGGCCATAGTTTACTTGACACGTTTGAAGCACCTCGTTCAGGTCGTGTGCGATTACGGAACTTTTCCCCAGTCTTTAGTTCATAGTCAGTGATGTTGTAGTAGTGACGAATCATTTCCTCTGAGATTACGATATCTCCTTCAAACAATTCTTCATCTCTCTTTGTGTCATTCTTAGTGCCGGCTAGTGGTGCACAGTCGGAGTGCTCCACAATAGCAGCTAACACCAGCAACAGAACTGCAACACCTGCATATTATAGAATAGTTCAGGAGAGTTTTAAATGTACATGTACACACATGCAGTAAATTATGAACCTTTGTAAATTCTGCAGATCATCTTCACCTTCTGTTTTTCTGGTCTGATGCCGATGGTTCAATTGAGCTGCTTTTATAGAATTTGTAGAAATGAATTTTTTGATACAATAGTCCATTGTGGTGAGGTTATATAACAGGAAACGATACTTACTCGAGAGGAGAAAGGACATGCATGCTACAGTAGCAACTTGACATGAATCTGTAAACATGTTTGTGCTATAATAATATTTTTAACCCCTGATAATGGGATGATCTCAAGTCCAAACAATCTCTAATACTATAATACTCTAATACTATAATACTCTAGCTTGAATGAATACAAGCACAAAGGTTTGCAAAATGCTAAAGATGAGGACGATCATGTGTGATTGCTTGCGGTCTCTATAATATGTGTACTATAATGAATGAATTATTTGTTCTCTACAAAATTTAGCAAATTTTCACACATGAAAGTAGATTTGTGAGTACTTCAATGTGCAATTGATATTTGTATAGCCACTAAAATAAGAGAGAGGGCAAGGATTGAGAGACAGTAGACTAGTTTGCTAGGATAGGTTGTCGATTTCAAACTTAAGACTGTCCGTATGCAGTGCATGGGTGGACTACACAATCATATCAGCAGACCATGCATGGGTAGCCTCATCTTGAGACTACAGATCAGAGACAGCTATCATTTACAGTAGATTAGGATGGTATGCTGGGTCAGATTAAAATCAGGAGATCACATGCAAATTTAATTATGGTAACATAAACATGGTCTTGTCCAGGTCTTGTCACAATCACACAATTATTGTGTTTGCGCAAAAAACCCATGTTTCTGTCCTTTCATGCCTCAGTGGGTGGAGCCACGTCGTGTAGGCATACAGTAGTCTGTTCGTTTGGTGTTTTTTTATACCAACTTGTTCATTATAATTATGTACACAAGCGAATGAAGGATAGATAAGAGATGAATACAAGAAAGGAACCCTAGGACAACAAGAGTACATACTTTTGGAAAAGGCATGGGCTTGGCAAGGGAGGGATAAATAACAGTAAATAACAACATGTAGATAATACAAACAAAAATAGAAACAAACAAATAAAATTAATAAAGGGAAAGAACTATATCAATAAAGGTTCATCTTTAGACCAGTGATCTGATTTTCTAGCCAGGAAAATGATTTGGGAAGCAGAGATGGCAGTTCTAGCTGCACTGTCTGGCTGTGTGTTCACAATGCGTATCTCAGCAACCGCTTGCTACTAAGCGCTGAAATTAGCAACACAGGTAGAACTCAGTAGTTTATGAAAAACAAATTTGGCAGAATTGTGATTACAGGCTTTGTTTTCGAGTTATGGCGTGATTTGCTCGCCTGGACTGCCGTTACGAGCGTTCGGGCTTCCTTCAGAGACAGTACTGTCCACAACTGGCTACATCGCGTATCGCGCTTGATCTATGAAAGTGCAGCTCATACGACTCCATAAGCAGCTATGAAACAAGCGAGCGAAAACGTCTTCAGACTCATCTTGCTCTTCGAGTGAGCCTGAGCGAGCAAGGTCTACAGTCCAAGCAGGTCTTCAGTAAAACAGCTTGTATCTTTATTATGCCGAGGTGTGGGCGGAGCCACGAGGCATACAGTAGTCTGTTCGTTTGTGTGTGTGTGCACCCGATTCAGAGACCTTTTCCAGTACGTATAGTAAAATAAAATGAGAACCCGTGCAGTGGTTTTAGTGCGAAAGGTTCGCAAACGTTTACGTTGGTGTACGTTGGTATACGGATTCCACGTGGTTCAAACTACCTGCTGCTCTAACTTCTAAGTTATGGCTGAATATAGCGTCTTTGATGATGATAGCGTCTTTGATGACGATGAAGGAGAAATAAATAACACGAAGGAGGTGAAAAAGAGTGTGGACAGTGAGCCAGGAAAGCCTTTCCGTGTGTGTGTGTCCGCAATGCGTATCTCAGCAACCGCTTGCTACTAAGCGCTGAAACTTGCAATACAGGTAGATCTCGATAGTTTATGAAAATCAAATTTGACAGATTTGCTATTAAAGCCTTTGTTTTGAAGTTATGGCGTGATTTGCTAACCTAAACAGCCGTCTTGAGCGCTCGGGCCTACTTCATAGACAAAACTGTCTACAGATGGCTACAGTGCAACTTGAAGGCTTGATCTGTGATAGTACAGCTCGCGCGACTCCATTGGCAGCAGTGAAACTAGCGAGCGAAAGCGTGTTTGAGTTCACTTAGCTGCTCGACAGGTGAGCCGGAGCGAGCAGAGCTGTTACAGAGATTGATTCTAGTAAAGTTGAGGGAATTCTGAAGCGCTGTCAAGAGATCAATCCGAGTCTGTCAGAGGCAGAGGTGGTGGATACATGGGTAGGGATACGACCGATGAGGAAAGGAGGAATGAGATTGGAGAGAGAGGCAAGCAAGCCAATCATTATTCACTGCTATGGGCATGGTCACCTGGCAATGGCACTGTCATGGGGTTCTGCCGAGGAGATAGCAGACATGGTGATAGCTGATGTATGTGCTGAGAACACGTCTAAACTGTAATTATTACTATTAGCGAGTCTTTTTTCATTATTATATGTAGATAATAAACTGTTTCATGAAAGAAAACTTTGTAAAAAATTCCTTCAGTAGCTTTAGTTACTACGTCAGAAAAATAAACAAATCTCACTCTACAGAAACAGTACATCAGTTCATGTTAGTTACAGAAACTGGTAATCAAACTTAATGTATCCACTGTTGCACTTGTGGACAATATAGGCATGAGTTCCATACGAGATTGACATCATTTGTTGATTTGATAGTGGATCATCTGCGTTGTAATCACTATCCCAGACTTTTATCTTGAAGCGTTTCCATGCATCAATACCAAATTGTAAACTCTCGTTCCAATCCGGACTCTGGTCTCCATTCTTGGTAGAAGTTATTTTACGAACAGAAGTTCCTTCTAAATTGTAAGCAATGACCTCCACATAAGGATCACTGTCGTTCCACCAGCCGTCTTCATCTGGTAGATTGCGACCAAAGCGTATAAAGAATCGTAGGTTACCCCATCTATGAGCACAGTTATCACCACTCCATCCGTTGGGACAGAGATAGTAGTCTAGCCACAGGTATCCACTACAGGAAGGATTAGTACAGTGCTTCACATTCTTCTTAGACCCAATTGCAGTAGGAGCAAATGATTCAGAGACTGACATTGCGTCATCACTGGAAGTAAGAAAGTTGTCATCGTCCCATATTTGGACTCGGAAATATTTCCATTGGTAGACACCAAGATCAATCAGTTCGTTCCATGTTGGGTTCTGAGTGCCTGATTTGACAGATGTGTGTCTTGTTACAGTAGAGGTGTGGACAGCTGTAATCCTAACATATGGATCAGGGGCATTGAGCAATGGATCTGTGTCAGGAAGACTCACTGCATATCGCACTACAATCCTGAGTCTGCCGTATATGCCAGTTTTAGGACAACTGTAGAGAAGATTCACTTGCTCAATGTCCTTGGCACTAAGACCAATTCTTTGCCCAATCTTAGGATTGCCTTGATTGGTATATGCATTTGGGTTGTTGACTTGTATAGTGGGTTGACCGTTACGAGAGAAGGCATGTGTTCCATAGTGCATTATAGAGCCATAATCATATTTAACACCAAGTGAGTTGATATCATTACGTTTCATAAAGTTGTACCTCTTGCTTGCTGGAATATTCACATAAAGTACATTGACATATGAGTCACGGTCAGGTCGAGACTGCTCATGAAAGAAACCAATAGCGTGACCAATCTCGTGCAGAGTAATGCCAAATGAATCACAGTTCGGATATTGAAGATTAAGCTCTTGTTCACCTCCTCCAAACATTCCAACCATACTCCAACATCCTGAATACTTTGATACAATCTTGATGCGATTTCCTGCCCCATTGACACCAAATCTCAAGCAGGTTTTATTCTCAAAATCATCCATGGCATCTCGAACTCTCATTGCAATGTGCACTGGGAGGTCAGGATCGAACATGTAATAAACTATTCCATTAGGCCAAAGTCTGTATAACTGATTTGTAGCACCTCGTTTGCTTCTTGTGTTAAAATGGAACTTTTCCCCAGTCTTTAGTTCATAGTCAGTGATGTTGTAGTAGTGACGAATCATTTCCTCTGAGATTACGATATCTCCTTCAAACAATTCTTCATCTCTCTTTGTGTCATTCTTAGTGCCGGCTAGTGGTGCACAGTCGGTGTGCTCCACAATAGCAGCTAACACCAGCAACAGAACTGCAACACCTGCATTAAAGGAGCACTTGCATGATATAATACAGAAAAAATACATATAATTTTACTACCTTTCAAGATTTTGCTCATGAACATTTTCCAAAAATATAATTATTCTAACTAACAGCAGTACAGGTAGTGATTGTGATGCTGAGTAGGCAGGCTAGTGACTTCATTTATAGCCATTTCAAGTGAGACAGACTAAAGTCTATGTTATAAGCACGTGATGATCATAAGTATTGAACTGGTGACATAGATAACCACATTTTCATGTATGCATTATCAGAACATGCCAGCTGGGTAATCAGCACCAGCTGGAATTGATAATTTAAACATACTCAGCTATAAGAGAATGAGTAGCTACTACACAGTCACCTGATATTTTATCTTTTTGCTTCTTGTCTCACTCTGATTAGACTTGTGATTGTGAGCTACTTTTATTAGCCTTGTCCACAGTGTTGATCCTATAAACTGCTAATTATACTGTAGAGCTAGCAAATCATGTTGAATACACCACCTTATACTTCATCAGTATTAGTAGGGCTTATAGAAAGTGTAACAAGGAAATGATAATTTACACTTTGAGGAAAGCAACTATAGCTACAATATTTTATGTTGGGTTTTCAAAAGATTTTACTAAGATTGAGCATGATATGACTAGCAACACTGTTGGAAAAACTAATACATACATGTATTACGAAGATTATAGTATTTACTTAGGAAATTTGAGCTAAAATTAAAGCCCTTTTCTTTACAACACTAGTGAAATTATTTTATTGCATGCATGACGAGACAAATATTTGTGATACTGCAGTCAATATAACATGCATAATTATGTATTTTTCTTGTTCTCAAATTTAAAATGTTGTTAAATTTACAGTCAACAAACCAAAGGGACTAATGTATTGCTAGCTACACTACTGAGCTCAAGACAATCATACAGCTATTGTGGTCTATGCAACTGGATCAGTTACTGAAAGTAGTAGTCATACTTGATATAGCCACTGTGGCAGTTGTGTGTGAGGTACGTGTGAGATCCAGAGGTGATCGTCACTGTCTGCTGATTCGAAAGTGCATCGTCAGCATTCCAGTCGCTATCCCAGACTTTTATCTTGAATCGTTTCCATGCATCATTGCCAAAATATAGGTTCTGGTTCCAATCTGGACTCTGGTCTCCATCCTTGGTAGAAGTTATTCTACGAACAGAAGTTCCGTCTAAATTATAAGCAATGACCTCCACATAAGGATCACTGTTATTCCACCAGCCATCTTCATCTGGTAGATCGCGACCATAGCGTATATAGAATCGTAGGTTAGCCCATCTATGAGCACAGTTATCACCACTCCATCCATTGGGACAGAGATAGTAGTCTAGCCACAGGTACCCACTACAGGAAGGGTTAGTACAGTGCTTCACATTTTTCCTGGACCCGGTTGCTGTCAGTGCAAATGTTTCAGAGACTGACATTTTATCATCACCGAAAGTGAGAAAGTTGTCATCGTCCCATATTTGGACTCGGAAATATTTCCACTGGTAGACACCAAGATCAATTAGCTCGTTCCATGTTGGGTTCTGAGTGCCTGATTTGACAGATGTCTGTCTTGTTACAGTAGAGGTGTGGACAGCTGTGATTCTAACATATGGATCAGGGGCATTGAGCCATGGATCTGTGTCAGGAAGACTCACTCCATTTCGAACTACAATCCTTAGCCTACCATTAACACCAGATTTAGGACAACTGTATAGAAGATTCACTTGCTCAATGTCCTTGGCACTAAGTCCATTTTGCTGCCCAAGTGTAGGACTACCTTGATTTGAGTACTCAGTTGGGTTGTTCACTTCTATAGTGGGGCCACCAGTAGAGAAGGCATGTGTTCCATAATGCATAATGGAGCCATAATCATACACAACTCCCAGAGAGTCTATATCATTACGTTTCATAAAATTGTGTGACTTATCTGCAATAACGTTCGCATAGAGAATATTGACATAAGAGTCACGATCGGGTCGAGACTGCTCGTGCCAGAAACCGATAGCATGACCAATCTCATGCAATGCTGTGCGTAATGTATTACAACTTGGGTTTTGAAGGTTGAGGTCTTGTTCACCTCCTCCAATCATTCCAACCTTACTCCAACATCCAGTATTTGCAGAACCAACCTTGATGCGGTTTCCCGAGCTTTTTACAGCAAATCTCAAGCAAGTCTTCTTCTCATAGTCATCCATGGCATCTCGAACTGTCATGGCTACTTGATTTGGAAGGCTGGGATCAAATGTGTAATACACTATTCCATTAGGCCATAGTTTACTTGACACACTTGTAGCACCTCGTTCAGTTCGTGTGCGATTACGGAACTTTTCCCCAGTCTTTAGTTCATAGTCAGTGATGTTGTAGTAGTGACGAATCATTTCCTCTGAGATTACGATATCTCCTTCAAACAATTCTTCATCTCTCTTTGTGTCATTCTTAGTGCCGGCTAGTGGTGCACAGTCGGTGTGCTCCACAATAGCAGCTAACACCAGCAACAGAACTGCAACACCTGCATATAGAATAGTTAAGGAAAGTCTAAAATGTAGATTTTAGACCTTTATAGATTCTGCAGATCATCTTCGCCTCCTGTTTTTGGTCTGATGTGGCTGGTAGAATTGAGCTGCTTTTATAGAATTTGTAGAAATGAATTTTTGATACAAGAGTTCATTGTGGTGAGGCTACATAGAAAGTGCAAATAGGAAATGATAATTGTAACATACTCTAGAGGAGAAAGGGCATGCACTCTGTAGTAGCAAGCACCTGGTATTTTTGACACAAAATCTGTAAACATGTTTGCACTTGTGTTTAACTCAGATAATGCATGTACTGTAATTTACCAGCAAATGTGGCTGATCATGTCTAATTGCTAGCACTAATGAATTTGCAATGGCTTAGCATCTATGCTGTCAGAATGTTTGACCTGCACACATACAGCGATTTTATTACTTCTTGCAAGGGTAAAGCGTAAACCGTAGACCGTAAAGCGTGGAGCACTAATGCGTTAAATTCCCATTAAGTCTTTCATCATGCTCCACTGTGTGAATAAATACCAGTGACTTGACACATTAGTGACTGCAAGGTGGCGCTTTACACTCAAATCTTTCTTGCAAGAAGTAATAAATTCTCTGTACTGCAATATAGCAAGCCTACCAGGAGAAACAATCCTTACACAAAATCATTACAGGGTGCTAATTGCTAAAAATTTGACATTTTCAAAAACCACCAAATATTCCCTCAGTGTACATTGAGTCATATTTTTTCGACTAGTAGATGTGGCACACAAGCAACCGTGTACTCGACAATAGCACTGTTAACACCACCAACATAACTCATCTTCTTCATTTAGATATTTTCTTAAAAGACACGCACCTTGTATCAGCATTTTGGTATTTTGTGTTAGTGTCTATAATTATTATAGAAAAACAACAAAAACTGATTTCTATTGCAAGAGTTCAACTGGTGAAAGCGCAAACAGGAAGCAATAATTGTAACTTACTCCAGAGGAGAAAGGACATGCATGCATGCTATAGTAGCCCATCTGGTATTATTGACGTGAACAACATGTTTGTGCTATAATAATGTTTTAACCCTGATAATGTGATGATCTCAAATCCAAACAACCTAGCTTGAATGAATACAAGCAAAAAAGTTTGCAAAATGCTAAAGATGAGGATGATAATGTCTGATTGCTTGCAGTCTCTATGTGTACTATAGTGAATGGATTGTTTCCTTCAAAATTTAGCATAATAATTTTTAATAAAATACACATGAAAAGTAGATTTGTGAGTACAGTGCAACCTCGATTATCCGTACCCTCGATTATCCGGACTAGCTGGAGGAGCTTGTTTTCGGATAATTAGATATTTGGTATCTACAAGATTCTATGAATATAATTAGCGCTTACGATGTTACACGTTATGAATATAATTAACGGCCACGCTGCTGTTTGCTCGTTGTTTTCTACAGTTCTGTAGCCAAGCTGTCTGGTTTATTTCACCTTCCCACGGTAGGAAACAATGTTTGCATAAACAAGAGAGTGCGATCTCAACGATCTAAGCCTCTATTGCCATCGTTCGGATGTTTGTGAATGGCCGCCATTTTGATTTTCGTTATCCTGACTTTTTCGGTTATCCGGACGTCTAGAAATTTTCGGTGGCCAAAGCTGTCCGGATAATCGAGGTTGCACTGTACTTCGATGTGCAATTGATATTCATATAGCCAGTCAGTGGCGTAGCCAGGATTTACAGTTAGGAGGGGGACAAAGATGGGCGCGCTTGCGCGCCCGCGAAAACAGTGTAAACCACGCCCATTTTCGGTCAAAATTCGTGTGTTTTGGAGCGTTCGAGCCACGTTTTTGAACACTCTGGTTCATAGTGGAGTCACAGATACTGTCAATCAGCCGATAAGATCAGTGTACTACTTTTATTAGTAATAATCTTGGAGGGGCACTGGCTATGGTTGGGGGGGCCTTGCCCCCCCAGGCCCCCCTGTAGAATCGCCACTGTAGCCAGTAAAATAAGAGAGAGGGCAAGGATTGAGAGAAAGTAGACTAGTTTGCTAGGATAGGTTGTTGATTTCAAACTTAAGACTGTCCGTATGCAGTGCATGGGTGGACTAAATTGAAAACACAATCATATCAGCATATGTACCATGGCTAGCCTCATCTTGAGACTACAGATGTACCATGGCTAGCCTCATCTTGAGACTACAGATGTGCATGGCTAGCCTCATCTTGAGACTACAGATGTACCATGGCTAGCCTCATCTTGAGACTACAGACCAGAGACAGCTATTATTTACAGTAGATTAGGATGATATGCTGGACCAGATTAAAATCAGGAGATCACATGCAATTTTAACATAAACATGGTCTTGTCACAATCATGTGTTTATGCAGAACAGCCATGTTTTCTTGTTGATATGCTACTTCTTATTACCATCACCCACCCTGCTGCCCCACTATATGTAGCTACATAAAATAATAATCATTAATTTTAGTTTTTAATTTGATGAGAATAAATAAATAATGCAATAGTGTGACTGAAAATAGTAATCAGTGTAGAGAGGGTTAATATCATCATGGGGCATGCATGACGAGACAAATAATTGTGATACTGCAGTCAATATAACATGCATAATTATGTATTATTTTTCTTGCTCTCAAATTTAAAATGTTGTTAAATTTATAGTCAACAAACCAAAGGGACTAATGTATTGCTAGCTACACTACTGAGATCAAGACATCATACAGCTATTGTGGTCCATTATATCACACACTGTAACTGGATCAGTTACTGAAAGTAGTAGTCATACTTGATATATCCACTGTGTGTAAGGTACGTGTGAGATCCAGAGGTGATCGTCACTGTATGCTGATTCGAAAGTGCACCGTCAGCATTCCAGTCGCTATCCCAGACTTTTACCTTGAATCGTTTCCATGCATCTTTGCCAAAATATAGGGTCTGGTTCCAATCCGGACTCTGGTATCCACCCTTGGTAGAAGTTGTTCTACGAACAGAAGTTCCTTCTGAATTGTAAGCAATAATCTCCACATAAGGATCACTGTTGTTCCACCAGCTGTCTTCATCTGGTAGATTATGACCATAGCGAATATAGAATCGTAGGTTACCCCATCTGTGAGCACAGTTATCACCACTCCATCCATTGGGACAGAGATAGTAGTCTAGCCACAGGTACCCACTACAGGAAGGGTTAGTACAGTGCTTCACATTTTTCCTGGAGCCAGTTGCTGTCAGTGCAAATGATTCAGAGACTGACATTTTATCATCACCAAAAGTAGGAAAGTTGTCATCGTCCCATATTTGGACTCGGAAATATTTCCATTGGTAGACACCAAGATCAATCAGTTCGTTCCATGTTGGGTTCTGAGTGCCAGATTTGACAGACGTGTGTCTTGTTACAGTAGAGGTGTGGACAGCTGTGATTCTGACATATGGATCAGGGGCATTGAGCAATGGATCTGTGTCAGGAAGACTCACTCCATTTCGAACTACAATCCTTAGCCTACTACCATTAACACCAGATTTAGGACAACTGTATAGAAGATTCACTTGCTCAATGTCCTTGGCACTAAGTCCATTTTCCTGCCCAAGTGTAGGACTACCTTGATTTGAGTACTCAGTTGGGTTGTTCACTTCTATAATGGGACCACCACCAAATCTAGAGGCGTAATGTGTTCCATAATGCATGATGGAGCCATAATCATACACAACTCCCAGAGAGTCTATATCATTACGTTTCATAAAATATCGATAATAAAATTCTCCTTCTATATTGTGATAAAGAATATTGACATATGAGTCACGATCGGGTCGAGACTGCTCGTGCCAGAAACCGATAGCATGACCAATCTCATGCAGTGCTGTGGCAAATGTATTACAACGTGGGCTCATGTTGAGGTCTTGTTCACCCCTTCCACTCATTCCAACAATACTCCAACATCCTGTATTCTCAGAACCAACCTTGATGCGATTCCCGGAGTTTCTCACTACAAATCTCAAGCAAGTTTTACTCTCATAGTCATCCATGGCATCTCGAATTGTCATGGCTACTTGATTTGGAAAGCTGGGATCAAATGTATAATACACTATTCCATCGGGCCATAGTTTACTTGACACGTTTGAAGCACCTCGTTCAGGTCGTGTGCGATTACGGAACTTTTGCCCAGTCTTTAGTTCACAGTCAGTGATGTTGTAGTACTGACGAATCATTTCCTCTGAGATTATGATATCTCCTTCAAACAATTCTTCATCTCTCTTTGTGTCATTCTTAGTGCCGGCTAGTGGTGCACAGTCGGAGTGCTCCACAATAGCAGCTAACACCAGCAACAGAACTGCAACACCTGCATATTATAGAATAGTTCAGGAGAGTTTTAAATGTACATGTACACACATGCAGTAAATTTTGAACCTTTGTGCAAATCATCTTCACCTTCTGTTTTTCTGGTCTGATGCTGATGGTTCAATTGAGCTGCTTTTATAGAATTTGTAGAAATGAATTTTTTGATACAATAGTCCATTGTGGTGAGGTTATATAACAGGAAACGATACTTACTCCAGAGGAGAAAGGACATGCATGCTACAGTAGCAACTTGACATGAAGATCTGTAAACATGTTTGTGCTGTATTAATGTTTTTAACCCTTATAATGTGATGATCTCAAATCCAAACAACCTATAATACTCTAGCTTGAATGAATACAAGCACAAAGGTTTGCAAAATGCTAAAGATGAGGACGATCATGTGTGATTGCTTGCGGTCTCTATATGTGTACTATAATGAATTAATTATTTGTTCTCTACAAAATTTAGCAAATTTTCACACATGAAAGTAGATTTGTGAGTACTTCAATGTGGAATTGATATTTGTATAACCACTAAAATAAGAGAGAGGGCAAGGATTGAGAGAAAGTAGACTAGTTTGCTAGGATAGGTTGTTGATTTCAAACTTAAGACTGTCCGTACGCAGTGCATGGGTGGACTAAAATTGAAAACACAATCATATCAGCAGACCATGCATGGGTAGCCTCATCTTGAGACTACAGATCAGATACAGCTATCGTTTACAGTAGATTAGAATGGTATGATGCTGGACCAGATTAAAATCAGGAGATCACATGCAAATTTAATTATGGTAACATAAACATGCTCTTGTCCAGGTCTTGTCACAATCACACAATTATTGTGTTTGTGCAAAAAAGCCATGTTTCTGTCCTTTTATGCCTCAGTGGGTGGAGCCACCTCGTGTAGGCATACAGTAGTCTGTTCGTTTGGTGTGTTTTTTTGATTCCAACTTGTTCATTATAATTATGTACACAAGTGAATGAAGGATAGATAAGAGATGATACAAGAAAGGAACCCTAGGACAACAAGAGTACATACTTTTGAAAAAGGCATGGGCTTGGCAAGGGTGGGATAAATAACAGTAAACTACAACATGTAGATAATACAAACAAATAGAAACAAACAAATAAAATTAATAAAGGGAAAGAACTATATCAATAAAGGTTCATCTTTAGACCAGTGATCTGATTTTCTAGCCAGGAAAATGATTTGGGAAGCAGAGATGGCAGTTCTAGCTGCACTGTCTGGCTGTGTGTTCACAATGCGTATCTCAGCAACCGCTTGCTACTAAGCGCTGAAATTAGCAACACAGGTAGAACTCAGTAGTTTATGAAAAACAAATTTGGCAGAATTGTGATTACAGGCTTTGTTTTCGAGTTATGGCGTGATTTGCTCGCCTGGACTGCCGTTACGAGCGTTCGGGCTTCCTTCAGAGACAGTACTGTCCACAACTGGCTACATCGCGTATCGCGCTTGATCTATGAAAGTGCAGCTCATACGACTCCATAAGCAGCTATGAAACAAGCGAGCGAAAGCGTCTTCAGACTCATCTTGGTCGTCGAGTGAGCCTGAGCGAGCAAGGTCTACAGTCCAAGCAGGTCTTCAGTAAAACAGCTTGTATCTTTATTACAACAGCTTGTACAATGCATTATAGCTACATGCACTCTATGCTGCTACAATCCATTGTTCTGCTGCTTGCATGCAACCATGGTTCTGCTGCTTGCATGCTAACATGGTTCTGCTGCTTGCATGCTAACATGGTTCTGCTGCTTGCATGCTAACATGGTTCTGCTGCTTGCATGCTAACATGGTTCTGCTGCTTGCATGCTTCCATAGTTCTGCTGCTTGCATGCTAACATGGTTCTGCTGCTTGCATGCTAACATGGGTCTGCTGCTTGCATGCTAACATGGTTCTGCTGCTTGCATGCTAACATGGTTCTGCTGCTTGCATGCTAACATGGTTCTGCTGCTTGCATGCTTCCATAGTTCTGCTGCTTGCATGCTAACATGGTTCTGCTGCTTGCATGCTCAAGCAAGTTCCATGATACTGTTTTGATGCTTCCATGGATCTACTGCATGCATACGTGCTGTCATATGCATCTGCTAATTGCATGCTAGCATACATGCTACTGCACTGAGGCATCTGCACCTTTGGTGCTTTATTAATTTTAGTTTTTAATTGGATGAGAATAAATAAATAATGCAATAGTGTGACTGAAAATAGTAATCAGTGTAGAGAGGGTAAATATCATAATGCAAGGTGTTGTCAAGTATAGTCGTCATTGGTAACGGAAATAAAATAGTACAAAAATACACATTATCATAAAACATTGCCTTGGTTTAATTCACTTTGAAATACATATTGAGCTAATTCAATTCTGTCGGCTAAGTTCTCAGCTTTGGATTGCAAGCAGTGCTTGTAAGCGTCTGAATTTACTACGCCATTCTGGTTGCATACCTTCCTGTGCCACAGGTGAATCAAGCCGGGATCTGGAGCTCGAAATATTTCTAAACCTTGACTCATAACGCGATTGAGAAAGTCTACATCCTCTTCTCCCCATCCTTTCATCTTTGTATCGAATCCTTTAGACTTGCGGTAGTCAGCTGTGTAGATACAGACCATGCCAAACGAATAGTGAGCCCAATGGCCGTTGTGACGCGACAGAACTTGAGACAAGTTCCCCTGAAAGTACTTGTGGACAAAGTCTAGGTTATATAGCTTGAAGAACACTGGGAAATACACCTGCTTGCCTTGGACAGTGTTGAGACGACATCTTTGCAGAAAGTCAGGACTAATCTCGAGGTCTACATCAACAAAGAACAGCAGCTGGTCATCCTCAAACTGTCCAGCACCCACGTGCAGTCCTACACCACGAGCAAACTCGCCTTGAGTGTCTACTACAGAGATTCTGGCACTCGGATATCGTGAGACATACTTGTCAACAAGTGAGTGGACTCGTGAGGCATCAGGACCATCGAACAGTACAATAGTTAATGATGCATCTTCACCGGATTGAATAATGTTCTTCTCATAGTTGGCTAGGAACTGTTCCAGACGATTGCTCAGCCCAGACAGAGTGACAACAAAATTAACCCTATTGTGATGGTTGTGAGAATCGACTGGAACTGTCACGTCATGAAATGGACGAAGAATACTAACACGCTTTTTGACACGAACATTACGATCCGAGTTCTTACGAAACACAAAGTCCAGAACATACTCACTGCCTCTCATAGGATCGACTCGATGGTAGCCATTTTCAAGCTTCTCAAACACAAGACGTTGTGTAGCAGGCAAGCCTTGGTTAGCAACGTATATTGCTTTAGTGAGAGCATAGCGAGCTTCTTCACGGATTCCTCCAATGATACCACGAGAGGGCTGCTCATGACTGATCGACATCAGTCTAGTCTGATTGAAATATTCCCAGTAGTTCAGCTCAAACTTGTTCTTGGGTGTGTGTCGAGGACGTATGACTATATTGGGGCTGCCTGGGGGAGGAGTAGCGTGAGTTGGCGGAGAAGTTGACTCCATTTTCTCATCCTTGTGGTGACCAGCACTCTTGAAGGACGATCGAAGATGGGCAGGCACAAACGGGTGAGTTTCGTGAATCTCCTCGGAGATAGATTTGGCTCTATCGGACGACGAATTGTAAGATACTTCTAGAAAATAGCTATAGAGACGATACATGAACTTAGGGTAGCGTACAGGATAGACGGTTAGGGCTCTAGAGAGCTGGGTAGATTTGAACAGAGCGTATGTTTCAACAACCTGCTTATGGTCAGCATAGAACAGCTCATGAGTCTGAAGAGAGAGAAGAGAAAGATGGTAATATAACTCTTCTATACAACATACGCTCTAGGCTGCTATGGTCATACAAGCACGCTCTAGGCTGCTATGGTCATACAAGCACGCTCTAGGCTGCTATGGTCATACAAGCACGCTCTAGGCTGCTATGGTCATACAAGCACGCTCTAGGCTGCTATGGTCATACAAGCACGCTCTAGGCTGCTATTGTCATACAAGCACGCTCTAGGCTGCTATGGTCATACAAGCACGCTCTAGGCTGCTATGGTCATACAAGCACGCTCTAGGCTGCTATGGTCATACAAGCACGCTCTAGGCTGCTATGGTCATACAAGCACGCTCTAGGCTGCTATGGTCATACAAGCACGCTCTAGGCTGCTATGGTCATACAAGCACGCTCTAGGCTGCTATGGTCATACAAGCACGCTCTAGGCTGCTATGGTCATACAAGCACGCTCTAGGCTGCTATGGTCATACAAGCACGCTCTAGGCTGCTATTGTCATACAAGCACGCTCTAGGCTGCTATTGTCATACAAGCACGCTCTAGGCAGCTATGGTCATACAAGCACGCTCTAGGCTGCTATGGTCATACAAGCACGCTCTAGGCTGCTATGGTCATACAGGCACGCTCTAGGCTGGTATGGTCATACAAGCACGCTCTAGGCAGCTATGGTCATACAAGCACGCTCTAGGCTGCTATGGTCATACAAGCACGCTCTAGGCTGCTATGGTCATACAAGCACGCTCTAGGCTGCTATGGTCATACAAGCACGCTCTAGGCTGCTATGGTCATACAAGCACGCTCTAGGCTGCTATGGTCATACAAGCACGCTCTAGGCTGCTATGGTCATACAAGCACGCTCTAGGCTGCTATGGTCATACAAGCACGCTCTAGGCTGCTATGGTCATACAAGCACGCTCTAGGCTGCTATGGTCATACAAGCACGCTCTAGGCTGCTATGGTGGTGTAATAAAGTAAACAGAAACTTCACAAAGTATACTTTCATGTTTTTTGGGGGGGAAGTCACCATAAATTTTAAACAATAAGAAGTGAAATTTTCATCACAACAAAATCATATGTAAGTAGTGTGGTAGCACTTTACTGATATCATGAGAAGAGACAGTTAACAACACTACACCACTCAGATGCGCTAGTTTTACTATCATGACGCTATCCAGTGAACTATTATACTGTCAATGACAACTCTACTTCGAGAGATCCATGAAATCTAAATGAAGTTATGAAGAATCTACAGTATAGCATTATAGATGTAGGTGCATTTTGACAAAAATAACAGTGATTAAATAACAGTGCTCGTTAGTTATTTTGAAAATATTTTCATTATCAACATGATCCAGTCAACATAAATGAAGAAAAGTTAAAAGAGAAAGACTAGATACATGGACCAAACAACTTGTACATATGTACCCATTACAATCTTGATACATCGCCTACAAGCTTTTAACAATGTACTAGTAGTCATACTACTTGCCATAACCAACTAATGGTGGATAAACACAGCACAACACAGCTGGTATAAGCAAGTTAGTGAAGTCACAATACCATCACTAAACAGTTTATGAACTGCTCATTAAACGCTTGTTAGAAGAAGAGGTTTGGTTTCTGTGATCACAGGATGAAAGGGCTTTGTAGTTAGTCAGGGAAGTGAAGGGTTATTATAACATTGCATAGTTATGTTACAATCTTGTCTGGGTAAGTTAAACATTCTCACTGTCTACATTGTAAGGCTCTTCTCTGTGATGAGGTAGGTTAAATTCAGTTTACACAGTGTGTGACTATAAAGTGGTCATATGACATCATATGACATCATGTGCCTTAGAGTGAATTAACACCTCAAATTAATATGAGTTTTCAACTATGGAGTCATACATTCCGTAAGCTACCATGAGGAACTAGTCATGGGCAAGCTGTCACAAAGCTGGTTTTCTCAATCAGACCAAGTGGGTTGCTGTGTTATCATTGGGTGCACAAGGTGGATCAATGGACCAATGGTGATATGACCAATGATATAAACATCAAAGCAGTGATTGGGATGGAATGCATATCTAGAGGCCACATGGCAGCTGCTAGACATGTGTAGTCTAATGGGGACAGTGCACAGTGCAAGAATGTGTAACCCCCCTTCTCCCTCTGGGATTGCAGTGATATATATCTGACCAGTAGCGTGTTGCATATACACAGGTCACATGATGATGTCTGCTAGGGGAGTATGTTCTATGAATCCCTGAGCTATGTGTTGTGATTCAGGACAGAAATGTGACTCTAATAGTACTGGTATGCTTATCATCCTCAGGCAGGCAGACAGGCATGTGTGCGTGTGTCTGTACAGACACCAGCAATGTAACTATACACTCCAGAGTACTATGATATTTGACACAATGGATACACACACTAAACCATCAGCAGGTGGTGATAGAATAGAGATACAAAAGGTCAAGTACTGTTTGGTTTATAGCAGCTAGTGTTTGGCACACACACATGCAATGAATGGAATGTCCCCTCAAGACACCATCATAGAATAAACATTTGTTGAACAGATTGTGTGTGTGTTTATAATAAGTGTTGTCTACCCAAAACATGGTTGAGCTGTATAGGGGTACCAACCAATACAAACACTGAAAGGTCACTATGTTACAATGACACCAGCAGCAGAAACTGATTGTGTAGCTTTGAGAGGAACAATAGCACAGGATTCAGCAAAGCAAACCAGCAAAGCAAAGCAGTGACCAGCAAGGTCACAAGGCAGAAACTGATTGTTTAGCTTTGAGAGGAACAATAGCACAAATCCAGCAAAGTAAACCAGCAAAGAAAACCAGAGACAGGTAGTTCAGGAATAAAAAAACATTATCTCAGTTACATGAAGAACTCACCTCTTTAGCTTTAGTGCAATGTATTCCTCTTTGTACAATACACTGTCCAATGGTAAACTGCTCTCCTTGACATTGAGGGAGGTAGGATTCCAGGCGAGTGAGCAGCCCACGGCTGTACACCACGCCAGGACCATTGCTGCATTTGTGGCTTGACTCTTCGCTGTGACCCATATAGACCTGGAAGCTGGCGTTGAACTCGCTCAATTTCCTCTCCAGTGAGTCTGGGTTGACAAACACATCATCACCAATGATAAGAAACCAGTCAATATCCTCAAGATAGCGTTTGATGAGGTACTTGATGACTGCAAATTCCTTGATCTCCCAGCTAGCCTGGTTATCATCAATACCTTCGAGCTGTATGACCTCCATTCCATGAGGAAGATGGGGCATCGTCTGTACATCTCCTGTAAAGTACATGACGTGATGGGCATTCTTTGCCCAGGTGCCGTGTATTGCAATAGTCTGTGACATCAATTGCTGCACTGAAGTGATGATGGCGATCATCAGAGGTTTCCGATTAGCTAGTTCATCTGAGAGCTTGTCCACTGGGCCCTCCGGCACGTGGAAGTCTTGTACTGTTCTCCCTTGCCAATTAGCCTCTCTGTACTGGTCGTTGCGCTGGGTTTTTTTCGATTCATCTTCTTCCTCGTCTATTCCCTCCTTCAGATCATTCTCCAGTCCATCTTCGTTTTTAACGCCGCCGTCAGCAACTCTCTTGTTCGCAGCGGCTGCAGTTCTAGCCTTCTTCGAGGCGTCGTGTTTGTCGTACTCGTACTCGCCTCCTATTTGAATGCCGAGTGTCTCCTCGGTCTGCTCTTCAAGGTTCACCGTCCTCACCCTGGGAATGTCCTTGTAGTCGACTGATTTCATGGCGGCGGCCTCTCTGCTCGTCTTGGCCGAGGAGATCTTGGTAAGAGCAACGTTCTGTATGAGATTCGAGAGCATGAATCCGACCATGACTCCGAGCAACAGCAGCAAGTACATTCGGGCCTTCACTCTAGCCATCCCGAGCACGTTACCGAGAGCAAAATAAAGCAAGAAGGAATATTGCTTCACCCCTGAACGGCTCAGAAAATCAAATACCGTCAGTTCACACGTGTTTTCATATAGAACAGCGTCTGTTTACTCTACTTGAACAACATCACAAGTGGTTCTTTTCTCCAGGCTTTTTCAATCCCGCGGGCACGCCCTGCAGCTGTGCCTCCGAATAGGCTACCCGCCCATTTCCGGAAACTAACGCCTCCGGGTCTTGTCCGTTCTCGTCCGCGCACGCATACTCACAGCAACACTAGAGGCAACTCCCCCGTGCAGCTGTGAGTTTGTATTCTGCTTCCTCGTCTGACTGTTACTGTCGTCTCCTTGCTCCTAGCTGAGCTAAGCGCGGGAAGCGCCTGCCCCTCTCATCTCAATCTGCAATCAAACTATGGACTGCGTTGGGGCCACTCACTAGACACCCGCCAAACTAGTCATGTCTGCCCGTATTCGCATCAACGTCAAGTTCGGGGACACCAAAGTCCTGGTACCTGTTGGCGAGGGGAACATCACTGTGGAGGAACTCATCGCAAAGGCAATCGAAAAGTACAGGAAATTTATGAAACTGGTGAGTGAGCAGCCATTCCGCTGGACAGTAAGGAGATTATCACACTACTCTATCTTAGTTTACTACACTCTTAGTCCTCGTGTATAGACCAGGCAAGCCTGGACACACACACGCTCAGCTAGACACCTTGAGCAGGTCTGACATACTCCATCCTATTGCGTTTTGTAGGTTTCTAAACTGTCCAATTACAGGCCAGTAGCTAGGCAGCTCACACACCACACACACTCTCTCTCTCTCTTTGCTGCACCTGAGATGTGTTATATTGGTCATCCGGTGTGGACAGACTGGTCTACAATAGACGGCTTGTAGCTCAATCACTCAGGGAATGTACGGTGTGTGTTAGGGTGGGGCTGTGCTGGTCAACACAGCCATCATAGCTAGCTACTTCCTGCTAATGTAGCTACTTCCATCAGTGTAACTACATGCAGCTACAAGCTCAGCTATGCGCTATGAACCATGACATAGATAAGCTGAATGATTCGAGCAAATATGCAGCTAGCAGCAGGAACTGATAGACAGGCAGATATTAGATAACTATCTACCATGAGCTAGACTATGCTTATTGCTAGCTGGCTATAAGAGTTGAAGAATGTGGCGACAGATTGTAAACTAGCTATATGCTGTATGCAATCTACAATGTGGCCTAGCTAGTTGGAAGCCATGGAGATGCTACTGCTTGCTTACTGTAGTATGGACCAGCTTGTTACTATGCTATAAGAAAGGATCAACTGCATTGATGATGATTGCCTCTGGGCTAGCTCCATAGTTCAAAGCACAGTTATAGGAGCTCATACAAACAAACAGCTGTAGCTACATGAGACTCTCAACACTTGCTGGGTCATTGGCTGTGCTATTTGTGTAGGATGGAAAGTGTTTTGTTGCCCTCCCCCCCACACACACACTCTGTCTCCTCTTCCCTTGTGTTTCCCTCCTCTCTCTCTCTCATTCCTGGAATTGTGTAATTGTTAATAGCTATAATGTGAGACAACACCATTCCTAGTGAATGAGTACTTGACTACATTACCACTCAACTTATCTTTCTCTCCTCTCCCTCCCCCCCCCCTCTCTCTCTCCCCTCTCTCTCCCTCCCTCTCTCCCTTCCTCTGCCTCTCTCTCTCTCTCTCTCTCTCTCTCTCTCTCTCTTTATCTCTCTCTCTCTTTATCTGTCTCTCTTTATCTCTCTCACACTCCCTCCCTCTCTCTCTCTCTCTCTCTCTCTCTCTCTCTCTCTCTCTCTCTCTCTCTCTCTCTCTCTCTCTCTCTCTCTCTCTCTCTCTCTCTCTCTCTCTCTCCTCTTTCTCTCAGCATGAAGAGGACAGAATAGTGGTTAACAATATTCGTCAAGAAGATAATAACCTTGGCGAAGGAGGCAGTTATATTGATAGAGATGATGATGTGGTAGATGTACTGGACGACAAAGACTCAGTAAGCTCACTCACGCATACTGTCACTCACTCACTCACTCACTCACTACTCACACACTCACTTGCTCACACACTCACTTGCTCACACACTCACTTGCTCACACACTCACTCGCTCACACACTCACTACTCACTCACACACTCACTCACACACTCACTCACACACTCACTATCACTCACTCACACACTCACTCACACACTCATTATCACTCACACACACACACTCACTACTCACACACTCACTCACTCACACACTCACTACTCACACACTCACTCACTCACTCACACACTCACTCACACACTCATTATCACTCACACACACACACTCACTACTCACACACTCACTCACTCACACACTCACTTGCTCACACACTCACTCACTCACTCACTCACTCACTCACTTGCTCATACACAGTACAGTATATATACTATAGTATACTACCTGTATGTAGCCAGCCAGTGTTTTTACAACAGTCAAAAATCTCAGTAATGCAAGTCATCTTGATTGTGTTGAAATACGACTCAGCTATGGTGTCCAGTATGTTTGATGTGGTCCAATATTTAGTGTTAGCTGGATGCGTATGTGCATATTTATATTGTTAGAACAAATAAATAAATATTTAGCTAGGACACATAAACACTGCTACTAGCCGAGTGGTATCAAGAGTATATAATACTCTTACTCTTATAATACTCTTGGTGGTATACAATAGAATTTGCTTAGCAAGCAAGCCAGTCTGTGTTGTGTGCCTCTGTGGGTTAATGTTATGATAAGCTCCAGTGCAGTTAGCATCCTGGTCAGAGGAGATCTGAGGGTTCATGGACACACACACAGTCTGTCCTCAGGGTCACGCTGTTCTCGGTAGAGCCAGGATGCTAGTCTGCAGACAGCTGAGTGAATCACAGAGAAAACGTGCACAACCTTGTAATGACTTGCTTATTCTTTTTCAAAGCTTGCTGGCTACCCAGGGCTTGCTGACTACCCAGGGCTGTGTCTCTAGTTCCTATTGGACATTCTTACCATTTTACACGTTGTGTGTTGCTTTTCTGAGAAGCATTCTAAACATGCACCACCACGTGGTAGTGCATGGTATGGCTGCTTATATCTATGGCTGCTACTGATACATACTAATCAGAACCCCACATTGTATACTGAGACACTCTGTACAAACCATTTCAATGTGCTCTAAACATGTCTATGATGATGAAGTGCCTTTGCTCACAGCTATAACACTAGTCTGCATGTATTCACACACACTGACATGTGCCGTGCATGAGAAACACCTTGTCAGCCATCAATGATCATAGCTATACCAGACCATAGTGATCAGTGCTGTGTTTATGCTTGTCATTAGTGATGTGTAGGAGCTCTGGGATACATGATACTAGTATGTGTTGTGCAATATTGACTATCATTATCCAGTGAGTTGATACGGGATCACATTCCTGGGATTCCCGCCCCACTGACAGCTGGTAGTAGAGCAACAGCTGAGTGTCACTGGAGGGAGTAGATGACTCCTTAGCTAACTCATCTTGGTTGTTGCTGTGCCTGAGTGGTACCAGCAGCTTGGTAATAGGATTCATAGAGTGTGGATATTCCCTTCATGCAGTATTCCCACACACAAGTGGGGTTAATATCCAGTATAATACAATAAACAAGCTGTGATCTGTGTAGACAGCATCACACTGAACTAATGGTTCAAAAACAAGCACTACTACTACTACTACACACATTCTCAACCTTGAGTTATAATGTACTAGTGCTAACAGGACGTTATTGGTTCATGATAATATGCAAGTATTGATTGAGTAGGAGTCTATCAAATAACATCCCGACATACCATCCTTACCACTGGCACACACCTGCAGCAGCTAGAGAACTACATACAGCCTGTTCTTGAGCTGTGCAAACTCACTCATCACTCACTCGCTCACTCACCATCTCACTCACTCACTCACTCACTCACTCACTCACTCACTCACTCACTCACTCACTCACTCACTCACTCACTCACTCACCCTCTCACTCACTCACTCACTCACTCACTCACTCACTCACTCACTCACTCACTCACTCACTCACCCTCTCACTCACTCACTCACTCACTCACTCACTCACTCACTCACTCACTCACTCACTCACTCACTCACTCACTCATCTCTCTCTCTCTCTCTCTCTCTCTCTCTCTCTCTCTCTCTCTCTCTCTCTCTCTCTCTCTCTCTCTCTCTCTCTCTCTCTCTCTAGGTTGTCTTGGAGTATCAATTGATTCGTCATAATAGTGATGGTTCTACAGAAGTCTATGACCCTACCGATCGTCCCTCTCCGTCCTCTTCTGTTCATCTTCCTTCTCTTCATCGCGACACTCTAATTAATGATCATTACTACGCTCCTTCCTCCTCAAACTATCACATCTCTTCTCCTAGACCATCATCTACCACTCTATCAGAACAGCTCCACCCACCTTACTCAGAGTTCAATCACACCACTCCCTCACCACTGCAACACTTATCAAGCAATGGACGACTTGCCGAGGAGAGTAAATCCAGCGAGAGAGCTTTATCGGAGATATCGTTTGAAGAGGTCCACCCATCACAAGGCGGCCTCTCACAAGTTCAAGACGAGAGTCATCTGATCTTCCAAGAGCAGCCAACAGGTGACCACCATCAGTCACAAGTGGCTATGACACCTCTTGATAACAATGGGCCCAGCTCACAGAAGCACACAGAAGAGGATACCTATGCTATGCATTCACCTCAACCTCCCTCGTCCACTCCAGTTGTGTCTACTAGTGCAGGAGAGAGACCGGTTACTAATGGCGGCGCTAACCCAATGTATCCTACCATGTACAGCAATGGGGGAATGGACCTTAACAACTATCATCGTGACCAACCACACTCAGCCATGTCCAATTACAAACCCTACCCTCCTCCCTCTCGATCTCTCTCCATGGAGTACCTTCATAACAACGAACCTCCTCTGATGCACGGACCTCTCTACGACCCTGGGTTCTCCCCGGGACATGGTGCCTATCACTCACACGTCATGATGGGGCCGGGACACGATGGATACGGCTATCCTCCGCACCATCAGTTCTACCCTCCCCATGCCGATCCCTATCTTCCTCCTAGCAGCGCTTCTAGTATCAAATCGACAGCCAGTTCTCACTTCTTTCCCGGCGATATGCAGCAGCAGCAACGACCAAGACCTGGGCCCATGTCTAGTCACTCTCTACCAGGAGGCAACTCGGCCAATCGCTACACTCCTCATTCTATGCAGAACCTTCATAACACACTGCCAACCACAAGCATGGAGTATATGAAACATGGCTATGATTTTGGTGAACAAATGTACCACAATATTATACACCAGCACTCCTCAGGAGAGCACCCAGCGTTGCGCTGGAACAGAAGAAAATCTGGAGATTTTACCGGTCACGACGACCCGGCCAGCAGAGGGAGGGGATATGGTAGAGCGCCTCAGAGACAGTGGAGACAGTTTGAAGATGACAGAGTTAGTCAGACTCAGCGAGGAGGTGGAGGTTACGATGATCTGGACTATCGTCTCTCTCAGCCAGTCTCTATGCTGCCGCCTCCGCCACACAACCAGTATGGTGGGAGCAACTATCCGATGAGAGGAGGGAGAAGAGGGGGCATTCGAATGGGCGGAGGGATGGCGGGGCTGTCCCTCTCGCAACCAGACACTGCCATGCGTCCACGACCCTTTAACACACCTCCTAAGAGTGTTCTGAAGAACAGAAAAGAGCAGTCACCACGTGGAGATATGTGGAGGTTAGCTACAGAGTTCAACTGTGCAATACTTTTGATGTACATGATGTATCGTGCGACTCTTTCTCTTTGTTCTCTGTGTTTCTACTACAGACCACCGACCTACAGTGGTGATAAATTCGAAGAAGCTGATGAAGAGCAAGGGAGACTGGATGATCACGAAGCTGCCTCTGATGAGGAGCCTTCACCGTTTCAAAGAAACGCTCGAAAGTCAATGTTTCGTGACAGCTCAGTTTACGGCTACTGGCAAGAGAAATATGAGAACATGGACGACTATGTGAGAGAAAACCTCACTTTAGCACAGCTGTCCTTTGAAATTCTCTCTTTCTTCCTTCTCTCACTCTCATTATCTCTTACAGGAGGGTGGTGGGGAGATACCTGAGTATGGTGGTAGTCAGAGTCAGAGTCAACCAACCTCCAGTCCTGCACTATCTGGAGGTAGGTGTAGGCATGCTTCATGACTCCATGTCTTATGTCTCTCTACCTTGCTGCACATTTTGTCCTCTCTAGAAGAAAATGAAGATGATCTACATGAGAATATTCGTGTCGTGGTGCTGGAACGTGAGCATCAACCACTGGGCATCCACTTAGTTAGCTATACCTCCAATGGAAAGTGAGTACAATACCACATGTAACTCACTCACTCACTCACTCACTCACTCACTCATCCACTCGCTCATCCACTCACCCATCCACTCACTCACTCACTCATCCACTCGCTCATCCACTCACTCATCCACTCACTCATCCACTCACTCATCCACTCACTCATCCACTCGCTCATCCACTCACTCATCCACTCACTCATCCACTCACTCATCCACTCACTCATCCACTCACTCATCCACTCACTCACTCACTCACTCACTCACTCACTCACTCACTCACTCACTCACTCACTCACCCACCCACTCATTCACTCACTCACTCACTCACTCACCCACCCACTCACTCACTCACTCACTCACTCATCCTCTCAGGGATCTTGGTGTGTACATTGCAGCCATTGACAAAAACGGCTTTGCTGCTCAGGATGGTCAACTGCAGGTCAGCTTATTCATTTGATATCTTGTTATACAAACCAAGCTGTACAAAGCCAAAGCATCAACTTGTCATAGCCTGTTTTATAAAAGCATCAATATATTGTGTTTTGTACTTTATGTGCTGTTAGCAATGTTTGTGGTTGAAAGCATAATATATATGATTATGTTGTTGTAGGTATCTGATAAAATATTAGCATGCAATGGAGAAGATTTTACAGATGAGGATAATGCAGTGTAAGCAGAGGGAGGAAGAAGGAGAAGGGAAGGAGGGAGAGAGGTGGGAGGGAGAGAAGAGGGAGAGAGGTGGGAGGGAGAGAAGAGGGAGAGAGGTGGGAGGGTAAAAGGGGGAGAGAGGTGGGAGGGGAAAGAGGGAGAGAGATGGGAGAGAGGTGGGAGGGAGAGAGGTGGGAGAGGAAAGAGGGAGAGAGGGGTGGAGGAAGTGTGGAGAAAAGGAGTAAAAGAGGAGAGAAAGTTGAAATATTTTCCTGTTGTTGCAGTGTGGAGCAGCTATTCAAGGAGATGGCATCAAGTGAGCCAGTGCTCAAGATAGCTGTCTCACGAGGGGGACAGACGTTGGACCTCGTGGAGACCACTGACAGTCATCTTGAGGACTGGGAGCAAGAAACTGATGATCCAGAGGCTGACAGACATGGCTCAGCTGCTGTCAGTGAGGAAGGTGAGCCTCATCCTTCCACCTACTCACTCACTCTCTGTCTCTACAGCTTCTTCATCATCTCCTTTGCCTCCATCGGCCGGTGGTCCTCTGCCCACTTCAGTCACTAACACTCGTCACATCGGAGTCCGGCACCAGATCGAGCTCCAGCGTGGGGACAGAGGTCTGGGGTTCGGTCTAGCCTCACGAGACGTCACCACTAACGACAGGGACCAACCGATCTACGTCAAGTTTATACACTCAGAGGGACCAGCATTTCAGGACGGGAGACTGAAGCTAGGAGACAGAATACTCGAGGTATAGTATTCTGTTGTCGTCCTGCACTATGGTTGAGCTTGTTGCTGATGATCTGTGTGTGTTGGTGTGCAGGTCAATGGAGTGTCAGTGAAGGGCAAGTCTCAAGCTGAAGTGGTAGTTCTACTCAAGAGTTCTGATCGTGTGTCATTAGTTGTCTCCCGACAAGAGGTAGTGGATAGCCAGGACGAGGTAAGACATACCCTCTCTCTCTCTCTCTCTCTCGGTATCGTATTGCGCTGGAGAATGAGCAGATAAGTAGAACCTGCTGCAGAATAGCTATTATTAAATTTTGCCTGGTTTTTCACAGTGTTGAAACAATGAGCCCATAGTGTGCTATATGAGGTGGCTTCACTGTACAAGGTGTTGTGTGTGTGTTCTTCAAATTGTATTTACAGCTGTTAGCAGAGTCTGTTTCAAGAGGTTTCTAGCTTGCGTCTGCGTGACTTAGCTTATAGTTCTTCAAATTGATACCTCGTGTGATCAACTCTCCTGAGTATTGTACAAAGACAATCCGACAAAATAAATTATCATGTCTGGCTCCAATTGTGTGGTTGAATTTGTGATAAACAGTAATTCTCTTAATAAGAGAGTTACAAAACAGTGCATTTAACACAGTATGCACCTGCTTGACTTGCAGTGCTAAATTTAAAAGAGTGAACTTATTAATTTTGCAGTAGTTTTTCTTTAGTTTCAGTCAGGTTTCAGTCATTTTATTCTATTAGCCTTTGATCGTAGTATTTCTTTTTAGCATACTCACTCACTCACTCACTCACTCACTGACTGACTGACTGACTGACTCACTCACCTCTCTCTCTCTCTCTCTCTCTCTCTCTCTCTCTCTCTCTCTCTCTCTCTCTCTCTCTCTCTTTCAGTTTCCTGACTCTGCTGAGCCGTCTGCTGTGACAAGTGTTGATAAGAGTATTCTAACGTTCAGTATTCCACTCAACAGCTGTGGTATGGATGGGCTCGGAGTCAAGGTACATGGTAGATGCAGCAATGCACGACACCAATCAGGAGATATGGGTATCTTTATCAAGTTTATTGAACCCAATGGTGCTGCAGCCAGGGTGAGTAGATGAGAAAGGGAGTGAGTGAGGGAGTGAGTGAGTGAGTGAGGGAGGGAGGGAGTGAGTGAGTGAGTGAGTGAGTGAGTGAGTGAGTGAGTGAGTGAGTGAGTGAGCATCTAACGTCTCTCTCTCCTCATTGTTAGCATGGTCAGTTGAAGAAGAATGATCAGTTGCTGTCGGTCAATGGTCAGTCTCTGCTCAATCTCAGTAACAGAGATGCTCTCGATGCCCTCAAGAAGGCGCTGTCTGATGCTACGATCACATCTCAGGATTCTGTCATTCAACTAGTGAGAGCCACAAACCTTCAAAAAATTCAAAAAGCCTTCAAAAATTAATTTTGTTTGTGTAAATAGTATTTTACCCAGTTCACAACTCATTACTTGTACTAAACGCTCTCTCTCACCCTCTCTCTCCCCTCTCTCTCTCTCCCCTCTCTCTCTCTCCCCTCTCTCTCTCCCCCCTCTCTCTCCCCCCTCTCTCTCTCTCTCCCCTCTCTCTCCCCTCTCTCTCTCTCTCTCCCCTCTCTCTCCCCTCTCTCTCTCTCTCTCCCCTCTCTCTCCCCTCTCTCTCTCCCCCCTCTCTCTCCCCTCTCTCTCTCTCTCCCCCTCTCTCTCTCTCCCTCTCTCTCCCCTCTCTCTCTCTCCCCTCTCTCTCTCTCCCCTCTCTCTCTCTTTCCCCTCTCTCTCTCTTTCCCCTCTCTCTTTCCCATTCTCTCCCCCCCTCTCTCTCTCTCCCCTCTCTCTCTCCCCCCTCTCTCTCCCCTCTCTCTCTCTTTCCCCTCTCTCTTTCCCATTCTCTCCCCCCCTCTCTCTCTCTCTCCCATTCTCTCTCTCTCCAGACTATAGCTCGCACAGCTGGTATCAACCGTAAGACCAGTCTAACCATGTCTAGCTACTCTTCTCAAATGGCTGCTCTACAAGAAGAGGAAGAACGTCAGGCAGAGGTCGACATTGATGGTCAGCAGCAGGACAAGGAGCCTCCACCTCGTGAGGTTGGAATAGACTGCCCTCCAGAGAAGAAGGTAAGAATAGAGACTGACGTGATTCTGTGAGCTACTTTGTCATATTGTCTTCTAAACCAACACATGTATGATAGTAGCTAGTTTATGAGTCTGAGCTTACGATTAGCAGTTTCTAATGTAAACTGTTTACTGTTCTATGTCGGTTGACAGTGTCTGTTTCCTGTCATACATACGACCATTGATAGTAGGGAATATACAGTACAATGATCACTGTTTTCAGCTTGTTCAATATTGTCTTGCTATTGCATTGTACGAACAGTACTAGTTGACCTCTCACCCACTTGACCACACCCACTCTTTTGCAGTCATCAGAGGAGGTCAGACATCAGGTCACTCTGAGGCACAGCAGAGTATCGGAGTCACCACACGATCACCGCAGTACCCACCCACTATCACCCTCACATGTCACCTCCTCCTACCATCACAAGCCCAAGGAGACCTCTCCAAGACCCTCATCAGCCGGTGAGCGAGGCTCTACCAGACGCAGTGACCACACCTCCTCTGAGGTGCAGCGACACTCTTACTACGAGCCATCTTCACGCGTGAAGGAAGAGAGAAGGAGAGATTACCCAGAGAGTAGAGAGAGAGCCATTGATGTGGGGGCAGCACAGAGACACAGCTCCTTAGTGAGTCACAGAAAAAAATAATTCTTATTATTGCTTTTGTAACACTAGTTCCCACTGACCAATCTACTATTATATGTGCAGTATTTTATTTTGCTTTCCATTTTGATATTTCTATAAAATGAACATTTTTGAAAGAAATTGACAATCTCTCATAGTGTCTACTGGATTAGTTATAGGTAGTAGTCAGTCATATTGCACATATTCTGTTGATCACTGCTAGTAAGATCAACACGCATGTAAACTCAGATTTATTGCATGTCAGTACAATAACTATTGTCTGTAAACCAGTGCTCTGCATGTTACTGACCGATCTTCATCTCTCTCTCTTTAGTCTCCCACTACTGAGTGGGCTACTACTGTATTTGACCAGGACAGTCACTCTAGCTCACTGGATCGTAGGGACGTGCCTCATGGCTACCCTCGATCCACCAGTATGCACAGCGATATCTCGTCCTTCAGCCAGACCACCGTCTCATCGTCTCTCAGCAGAGGACTCAGAGACAGCTTCAGAAGAGCAGGTACAAATTGAGCACACAATCCTTACAGTGCTGCTTTGCATTTGAGATTTGCTTGATTCTTCTATCCTGTCTAAAGTCAGTTCATGTTGTCTACTTCTCCTCGCAGCTTCTCCTCCGTATGATACTCTGGAGAAAGGGCACTCATCTGCCTCCTCTACTTCCTCTTCTGCTCATAGTAGATCTCATCCCGCCCCTCCCCCTCTCATCCAGTCAAGGTAAGACCAGTAGCAGCTGTGTGTCAGTTATTACACTGCCATCTTATTCACAGCGAACAGCAACACAGCCCTAGAGTGATCGGAGACTCTAACACACTTCCTCGTGCTCGAGGCAGACGAGTGAGTGTTTGTACTCCCTCACTCACCCACTCACTCACTCACTCACTCACTCATACATTCACTCGCTCCCTCACTTGCTCACTCACTCTCACACTCACTCACTTACACTCAGTCTCTCTCTCTCTCTTTCTTTCTCTCCCTCACTCCCTCACTCACACTCTCTCCCTTCCTTCCTCCCTCCCTCACTCACTCACTCACTCACTCACTCACACACTCTCTCTCTCTCTCCCTCACTCACTCACTCACTCACTCACTCACTCACACACACTCTTTCTCCCTCACACACACTCTCTCTCTCCCTCACTCACTCACTCACTCACTCACACACTCTCTCATTCTGTCTCTCACACTCTGTCTCACACTCTGTCTCACTCACTCACTCACTCACTCACTCACTCACTCACTCACTCACTCACTCACTCACTCACTCACTCACTCACTCACTCACTCACTCACTCACTCACTCACTCACTCACTCTCTCTCTCTCACTCTCTCTCTCTCTCTCTCTCTCTCTCTCTCTCTCTCTCTCTCTCTCTCATCACTCACTCACTCACTCACTCACTCACTCACTCACTCACTCACTCACTCACTCTCTCTCTCTCTCTCTCTCTCTCTCTCTCTCTCACACACACACACTCACTCACTCACTCACTCACTCACTCACTCACTCACTCACTCACTCACTCACTCACTCACTCACTCACTCACTCACTCTCACTCTCTCTCTCTCTCTCTCTCTCTCTCTCTCTCTCTCTCTCTTTCTCTCTCTCTCTCCAGGACTCCAGTGGTACAGCACAGGAAACCGCTAGTCTCAACTCCTACAACTCAGAGTCTGATCTCATGAACCCATTCCAACGAGACGACGTCAACAGAAGATCAATACCAAAGAGTAAGCAAGGGACAAATAGACAGAAATTTAGACAGAGAGAGACAGACAGACTGACTGACTTGGACATTCTTGAGAGTACCTGCTGACTGACAGACATGCAGGCTATCAGATTCACTCACTCACATGTAGCATATAATTATAGTTCTGTAAACTATCTCCTGCAGATAAGAGGAATCTTCCTCCTCGCGACTTCAGTCACTTGAGATATGCTAAGTTTGAAAACATGGAGCCTCAGCTGGAGGATGATAGGGGATTGAGCTCTCCTCTCTATCGCACAGGCTCAGATGGTGACCTCAGCGCCATAGCTAGCTCAAGCTACTCAGAGGCAGCTGCCATGATGGCTAGCGTCCCTGTCGGACCCAACCTACGTCTTGCTAAGAGCAGCTCACTCGAGTCATTACAGACCGTGATGCATTACACCATTAGAGCAGCTGATGTAGACGGGGAACCAAGTATGCTCAGGTACGTGAGAGGGAGAGTGAGTGTGTGTGTGTGTGTGTGGTGTGTGTGTGTGTGTGTGTGTGTGTGTGTGTGTGTGTGTGTGTGTGTATGTGTGTGTGGGTGTGTGTGTGTGTGTGTGTGTGTGCCTTGGTGGTTCAGCTGTAGCGTAACAAGTGAGTGAACCAGGATTCAGAAATACTATCATAATCATGTCAGCTCTCCTAAACACTATAGTCAAAAAAAAACTAAAACTATTCTAGACACGTATGACGTGTTTTAGTTGTGTATTTGTAAACAAGACCATGAGATTAAAATGCACGTTTCGTGTAGATTATTGTCAAAAATAACATCCTGTGGTAATCATAAGTTGATTTTACAACATAGTCAATCGGGATTTTCTTTTGAATCTTCATATCATGCTATGCTAGATATTATTAGACTTATGTTAATATCTGAATTTCAACACAACTGTGAAATCACTAATAATCTTTTGTCGCTGACTAATTATTTGGAGAGAATCCTTGAACATTTGATACCACAAAATTCTATTTCCTTACCATAATTTGAAATCAGATCAGGCAGTGTGACCTCATAGCTTGGTAGCTGAGCAGGATGCATGAGGATGGTGTCTTGGTAGTTGAGCAGGATGCATGAGGATGGTGTCTTGCTAGTTGAGCAGGATGCACAAGGATAATGTCACTGTGTTTCTCTCTTCTCTCCTAGGAACCGCACAACAAGGAGCAGCTTCCATCGTGCCGTGGATCGATCACTGGATACAGGCAACGGTAAATCACGCGCTGGCTCATCAGCTCTCATCAGCCATACCAAGAGTCCCGGCAAGAAGAAGTCACGGAAGGGCTTCCTACATTGGATAAAGTCAGTGTCTGCTTGCAACTGATTTTTATGTAAAAATATTGATCATAGTTACAATGTATTAGTGATGTGCAACACGTATTGTGTGGTCTAAGTTGCTTTAGATGTGCTCTGCCTAACTGGATGAAGTTCAGGGTCTAGCTATAGATTTTAAATATTTTTTTTTTTATTGCTAGAGGGGGTGTAAGTATAGACGAACTAGCTAAGCTTGATTATGAACACACACACACGCGTGTGTTGTCTCAGGTGCTGGTTGTATAAACTCGATAGTGTGTTTCTAGGTACTCACGGAAGATTTGATCTATGGGAAATGCTTCATTGGTGCATGGCAACGATCGGAAGCAATGTTGTAGGCGGCATTAGGAGCTCTGCTTACAGCTGTCACATATTCACACACACAGAGTAGAACTTGAAACCATATTTAGTTGCTTCAATTCTTAGCATTAGTATTTATCACAAACACGCCTTTCATAGTGTTACCAGTTACCTAGCTCTTAATCAATTTAGTAAGATATCTTTTATTGTGCTGTGTTGTATTGACCATTCAGACTATGAGTGGGAAGAGAGCTACCCACTTCAAACATTGATTTATGGTAGCAGCACAGCCTGGTCATGTGTGCTTGATCCCAGTAGCTTATGGTAGCAGCACAGCCTGGTCGTGTGTGCTTGATCCCAGTAGCTTATGGTAGCAGCACGGCCTGGTCGTGTGTGCTTGATCCCAGTAGCTTATGGTAGCAGCACAGCCTGGTCGTGTGTGCTTGATCCCAGTAGCTTATGGTAGCAGCACGGCCTGGTCGTGTGTGCTTGATCCCAGTTGCTCATGGTAGCAGCACAGCCTGGTCGTGTGTGCTTGATCTCAGTTGCTCATGGTAGCAGCACAGCCTGGTCGTGTGTGCTTGATCCCAGTAGCTTATGGTAGCAGCACGGCCTGGTCGTGTGTGCTTGATCCCAGTTGCTCATGGTAGCAGCACATCCTGGTCGTGTGTGCTTGATCCCTGTAGCTCATGGTAGCAGCACAACCTGGTTGATCCCAGTAGCTAATGGTAGCAGCACAGTCTGGTTGATCCCTGTAGCTCATGGTAGCAGCACAGCCTGGTTGATCCCAGTAGCTAATGGTAGCAGCACAGTCTGGTTGATCCCTGTAGCTCATGGTAGCAGCACAGCCTGGTTGATCCCTGTAGTTGAGTGTGTATTTTACTTATGTTAGGAAGAAGAGAGGGAAGAAAGACAAGTCCACTGACAGGAAGACCAGAGCAGGAAGCACGGCTGACTTTGACTTCTCTGAGGAGAGCATCGAGCAGCTAGCACGACAATTCGGTATTTCAGAGACCAAGATACGACAGATGGGTACGCACTCTGGGAAGATAGACGGACCAGCTGCAGTGACCACAGCGACCGAACAAGATTATGAAGACGACCAAGACCAAGAAGAGGATGAAAGCAGTGATGATGACAGCATTATACAGACTAGATCTCAAGTCTAACACTCTCTCCCTAAACTCACTTTTGGCTCTTAATAATTATTTATGATCTTCGAGAACAATATTATAAATTATAGAATATTTTTAATCCAACACAGAAACCATTGTTTGTATGTCAAGTATCTTTATCCAACATCAATACAACTTTGTTCTCAATTCTCTTTTTCTTCATTAATCACGATCCAAAAAATATTTTTTTATTTTGTGGAAAAGTAATTCATTAGGGACACTCTCAGGTTACAAGATTGCTAGAGGGCGTTCCTCAATTACCTGGTACTATCCAGCTTGGCAGCTGATCACGATCTAGCTAGCTGAGGGCTTGAGGTGTCGACATGAAGCGAGCCAACCTTCTATTCTCTGCGCTGATTCTGTTCTTGGGGATGACTCTTGGCTGCATGCTCACGCTAACCTACATCCAGCAAGCTGACCTCGAGCGGTGTGGAGGGCACCTAGCGACTCAGTACCGCCTGTCCACAGCCAGTAACAGCAGGATAGTAGACAGAGATATAAAGGCTGTCGTATCACTCAACGAGTTTGAACGAGACGGAGGCCTTGAGCGGCTAGGCTGCGTGTGTGGTGAAGAGGCCAGACGACTCAAAGAAGAAGTTAGACGAGTTCGCACTGCTGCTACCGCAGACACAGCTGAACAACAACAGACTGGTCCTGCTACTAAAAGTGAGCCACACGTATCCACCAGCAGCATAGCAAGCAGCACAGCTAGCCACATCCCCCTTAGGGTAAATCCGCACAAGTGCACTGGTACCACCACCTCAAGCTCATCAGCTCCTCATCAGAGAGTGTTAGCTGCTATATTCACCTCCTCTGATCGTATCAATCGCTCCTCTGTGGCCTATGACACATGGGGACTAGATGTGTCAGAGGTTGTCATGTTCATTGGTAACGATACAGCCATGAGACCCAATGGACTGCCGCTAGTCACACTCAGTGATGTGAGTGATCAAGTGCAGACAGGAAGACCAAGGAAGCTGTTCAGAGCGCTCAGCTATCTTCACCAGCACTACTCAGAGCGCTATCAATGGTTCATGCTGGTGTCAGGAGAGGTGTATGTGCACGGTCGTGAACTAGAGAAGTTCCTCAGCAGCCTCAACTCAAGCAGCAAGCTCTACATTGGTCACAGTGCCTCGGGGAGAGCCAAGGACAGCCAGAGACTAAAACTACTACCACATGAACAGTATTGTATGGGTGGACCAGGAATGGTGCTGAGCCAGGCAGCCCTCGCTGCTCTGTATCCCTACCTTGATGAGTGCTTAAAGGCGGTGGAGAAGCACAACATGGACCCCAGTCAGCCGCTGTGGTATAACGAAGATGTGGAGTTGGGACGCTGCATCAGCAGGAATATTGGAGTCCAGTGCTCTACTGACATTGATAAGGTATGACAGCTGTGTGTGATAAACACTGACCATGTGATAATATCTAGTAATCTCAACCAGATATGCTGGCTTTGTTTACTGTTAACCTACCATGCTCAACTACCTCCAATATTTAGTTTTCTGCCTAGTTCTATAGACACTTATAGGTTGTGTAGAAGTTGAGGTACTATAGCATACATAATCTGGTTAGGGGCTCACTGGCTCTGAATTGAAGATGAATATGCACTTGAGTCGAGACCTGTTTGTTTATTCTATATAGCTATTCATTTATTTATGGTCATTCATTGTTTCATGAATGTCTGTTATGATGCGTTGTTTACACAATAGTTGATACAGCCGCAATGCCTGTATTGAATGGCTATGGAGGAGTGTACTATGCTATCTTGCCGCCTAACTGGGTATTGAGCTTAGAGCTCTCTAATCATTGCATAGCTGGGAGTCTGGTATTGAATGGTATAGACTAATTCATCACTGAATGCAGCTGCCCGACATGAGATGGGATGGTGTTTGTGTGCACTCTGTCAAACAATGAAGGACAATCAGTGCATGACCTGTACACACTGTGCATGAAGGAGGTGATACTTTACACTTCTCACTTCAGAAGCCTAAAATTTCTTTTATAATGTTATTAGGCACAAAAATGTAAGGCTGGATTGCTTATAATCAAAGCCTAACAAAATTAAATTGGCATTTCTTTATTGGGTACCACAGGTCACCTGTCTAGTCGAATGGGGATGTCCCTGCACTTAATGATGCATCATGCTGCACTGTTTGATGGTCATTTGTATGATTGTTGACAGGCAATGTTTATATGTGTTGGATCAGCATGTTAGGTATAAACGGTCTCAAATGCACTACTAGGCTTCCATATAGCTAGCTGCTAGCTTGGCAAGAATCTTGGTACTGTGTGGGCAACTGGGTCACCTTGTTCGAAAACCTGTTACAGGGTAACGGTTTCCTGTGGATTTCACACTAAAACAGGTTTCTGGGATTTTATTTCAGGTTTCTTAGTTGTTTTAGTGGTTTACTGGGGAATATTGGAAACCCAGATACTTGATAGTGCATGCAATCTTGTTAAATAGCTATTTAGTAGTTTCTTCCTTCTCACAGGCTAAGAATCTCTTCTATGAGGACTATTCACGTGAGAGCCAGAACCCAGCTACTCTATGGAGCAGTCCAGTGTATCGTACAGCCCTCACTATCCACCCAGTGGTCACCTCCGATCATATGCACACTCTCCATCATTACTATAAGATGCTTGACTACCAAACCGTCATGAACCAAGCACTAGCTGTTCGTACTACCATCAATGAGTTGTGTAGCCAGCTCTCTCCATCATTGGTTCCACCTCATCCTTCTCCGTGTAAAGCTATGCTGAGCAATGTCAATGTAGCGGAGTCTGTTTGCCCGGCAGGTATCATAGATACGGAACCTCAGCAGAATTTTTACCCACGTCATCGATATCATATAGAGTCATGGAAATACTTTGATCCACAGTTTCTCTACACGGATCAAATGGACTTTCCCTCATACAAGCTCAGGGTCTACAGACGCTACCATCACGAGCTACAGAAGGTTCTTCTTGAAGTAGTCAATGCTGTAAACCGTGACTTTCCAGTGAGAAAACTGAAGATAAAGCGTTTCACTAATGGTTATGTGAGACATGACAATCTCTATGGTAACGAGTACATCATTGATGGAGTATTTGAGGAGTTGGGCAACCCAGGGAAGGTGATCGAGAGACGAGTGCACCTGCGGCAATTGCTAGCTAGCAACTATGTAGAGCAAGAAGCTAAACTGGATGCTTCAGAAACGATTCATTTCATTGTACCCGTGAGTAACGTTGGACCGAGAGTGACTGAGTTTATGGAAATGTACGAGAAGCTAAGTCTAGAGAACCACGAGAACACGCACCTTGTGGTTGTGGCGTACAGCGACAATGACTACAGCAGAGTCCAGGATAGCGTGAGCAGATTCCAACAAACCTATCCCTTGGCAAAGTTCACCATTGTCAGGGGAACTGGTGATTTCTCACGAGCTAAAGCCATGGACATCGGCATCTCTAAACTAGACGACAATGACCTAGCATTCTTCTGTGATGTAGACATGCTTATTCAACGAGAATTTCTCACTCGATGCAGACGAAACACTATTCAAGACAAGCTTGTGTATTATCCTGAGTTCTTCAAGCTCTACAATATGGATTATGTCTATTTTAACAGTGAGAAGCCAAAGGTGACAGAGATCAAGAGAAAGAACGGTCACTGGGCGTATTATTCATTCGGGATGGCGTGCATCTATAAGTCTGACTATAGATCGGTAGGAGGGTTCGATACAGGGATAACTGGATGGGGAGATGAGGATGTTGAATTGTACGAGAAGATATTACGCAAGAAGATCAATGTGTTTAGAGCGCCAGACACTGCACTGACGCATCGCTGGCACTCAAAGACTTGCTCTGAGGCTCATAGCACTGCTAAGCAGTACAAACATTGCCTGAGCTCACAAGGAGAGAACCTTGCCGACAGAATAGAGCTAGCTCAGTATATATTGTTACAGCAAGAACAACAGACCAAAGAGTCAAGAATATTCTTATAGTGCACGACACATATTTTATTAATGCACTATTTATTTTATGTACAAATCACTTCTATTTTTAGCTCAAAAAGCATTATCATGAGAATTATATACATTGTACCATACGTACAAGATAGTTTTACCAGTTGGGTGTGGTCATGTGTGCTACCAGTTGGGTGTGGTCATGTGTGTGGGACCACAGCATCAGCAAATGATGCAAAGAAAATCACAACAAGCCAAGCACACATGTGCAGTCAACCACTAAGTAGGTTCTTAGACTTAAAATTTGATGAGTAATTTGCCTCACAATGTATATAATTATTTGAACACGTAATAAATTATTAATAAAAGATCTTTTACAATTTATAAACACAGCCATTGTTGAGTTAGTGAGCCGCTAATAGTGTTGAAGACTTGGTCTGACGGAAACAAGTGTGACACATAGCCATCTGTAAGAGAGAGTGGAGTTTGCATTGCTGCTTCAAGGTGCATTGATATGTTACACAGCTCTCTGCTTTAACTTGCTAATCACAAAGCTTGTAGCACAATAGTACTGTCTAATGAGCTCATCTTATTTGCATTTGTCTACAAAGAAGACTAAACATCGGAATACTGTATAGCGGTTGTTGAAGCACAATTTGAATCTTGTGAGATAAAAGCTAAGCCAGTGAAACCCACCTAGCACTACCTAACCCTCACATCGCTCACCTCTCCTCTCTTCTGAACACAGCAGTCATGGTACACATGCCCACAGAAGAACATTGACACAGCCCCTGCAAGTAGGCGGGAAACATAGACTATACTGCATACACATCTATATCTCACCTTCCTCCAGTTGCCCTCCACAGGCAAGGCAGGTGGTAGCATCTAAAGCACAGAGAGAGAGAGAGAGAGAGAGAGAGAGAGAGAGAGAGAGAGAGAGAGAGAGAGAGAGAGAGAGCAGCTGACAGTTGCTGCCAAAACATGTGCACAACTCACTATCAATATACACTGATCTGCGCTGTATACCGTGCAATCTGCCCAGTAGATTACGACTGGATAGAGAACAGTAGGTCACATGTCACTGCAGCAATGGACCATATCTTACCTGTCTCTAACTATGATCTTCTTGCAGCCTTCTCTAAGACTGACCTGAGGACCAGCAGAGAAGAGTACCACTCACTCACACCCTCTCATGACCTCACCTGAAGTTGGTAATCATTCAGCAGCTTTACTAAAGAGAGTCCTAGATTCTCTATTTTTAGACACTCAGGAATTTCCTAAAAATCAAATTAGAATACCAAGGAGCATTAGTATATTACACAGTAATGCACAAACATAATTTTTCTTGGAAATATTGCACAACTAACTAAGTTGCACACTGCTTGGTATAATATGGAATCCAGACACAGGTGTGGAGCCTCCCTAGCCTTCTCTCTCTCTCTCTCTCTCTCTCTCTCTCTCTCTCTCTCTCTCTCTCTCTCTCTCTCTCTCTCTCCATCCATCACTTTTCTCCCTCCACTTTCTCCCTCACTCCTTGGCTTACCTTGATAAGTTTAGTTGGATCAATGTGTGTGCCGACATTCTTCAATAGTTCAGTTATAAATTCTGAGTAACATATGACAATCACATGACCATATGGCATAGTCATGTGACACACCTGGTATATTTTTTGATAGTTGTATGAGTGTGTCCCACAGCTCTTCGTCATCTCTCTCTCTCACAAACTGGATCGCTTGATTAGCATCGTACAGCTTCCCCACTATGATCTCCAGAGAAGCTTTAGGATTACCCATGCGGTCTGTGGACCAAGAATAGCTACAGTTCTTGTTAGCTAGCTAGCTGGATACCTAGTAGGAACACCATCCCATCATACAGCTTCCTAGACTCACATACCTCAAGGGCCTGCAATAATGAAGTTATGTCATAGAGGGGGTCACTGCACTAAGCTGTGTCTAGCTACAGACCCACAGAGGGTCAAACACACACTATAGTATGAGATGAGAACCTTCTGCAGAGGAATATCGTTGCATGCTCTTAAAAACGGTAGCAATTTCTTCCTATCGTAGTCAGCGTACAGCTCTACTTGTCTCTGATGGAACTCACTGCCAGCCTTAGGATCACGGTCAAACAGTGTGTCAAGATACTGAGAGAGAGAGAGAGAGAGAGAGAGAGAGAGAGAGAGAGAGAGAGAGAAAGGGAGGCAGTGAGTGAACGAGCAAGAGAGATTCTTACTCTGTGCAGAAAATATTCCCAATTTTGTTCATTCTTGAAGGACTCCAATTTTCTGACTACTCTGATCGGCTAGACAGACAAAAAAAAGATATTGCACACAGCACACATTATATTGCACACAGCACTCATTATATTGCACACAGCACACATTATATCCACTCACTGGTATGCAATCTGATATTCTGAACTCAACCAGCAGCTCAACTGTCTTCTCAACATGCTGAGAGTTGATCATGACAAGGTCAACTCACACACATGATGTGCACTAACCTCTTCTCCTAGCTTCATGAGATATCTGAGATTCTCCAACAGAGCTGTGTGTAGCTTTCTCTTACGAATCAAATCAAATACCTCCAGATCACCCAATCTGAGAGAGAGAGAGAGAATTATTAGTAATTTGTGACTGTCCTAGAAGCCCAATGTCCTAACTGTCGTCTCTCTAACCTGAGGTATATCTCTAGTGCTTTATCTGGTTCTTCCATGTCTTCATGGCTATAGGAAGAGGAGGATGTACACCATTACTACCCCACACAGTGAGCCTCACAGCTTAGCCTTGACCTTGAGGAGGTTCTGATTATCAGGATCACTTTTCAACCGATCCTATAAGAGAGAGAGAGGAGTAGGGAGAGAGAGAGAGAGAGGAGTAGGGAGAGATAGAGAGCTGTTGTATACCTTCACAGCGTTCATGATGACTTTGGTGTTGTAAAGATCAGACGGCCAGTCCACAATGAGTTGATGAAGTGTCTATCACCAAACACAACAGTGAACATAATGCAGTGAGTGAGTGAGTGTGTGAGTGAGTATGTGAGTGAGTGAGTGAGTGAGTGAGTGAGTGAGTGTGTGAGTGAGTATGTGAGTGAGTGAGTGAGTGAGTGAGTGAGTGAGTGTGTGTGTGAGTGAGTATGTGAGTGAGTGAGTGAGTGAGCATGTGAGTGAGTGAGTGAGTGTGTGTGTGTGTGTGTGTGAGTGAGTGAGTATGTGAGTGAGTGAGTGAGTGAGTGAGTGAGCAAGTAAGTGAGTGTGTGAGTGTGTCCGTACTTACTAAAGTGTTGTTGCGGAGAAAATGATTCAACACCATCTCATACACAGCTTCATTTAGCTTGGGTTCCCTCTTGGGAATGAATGGTAGAATAGCCTGAAAGAAAAGACAGGAGGGAAGGACAGAGAGAGTGTGCGTGTAAGGATATGATAGAAGAGGACAGCAGGATAGTTATACCGGTAGCTGTCCGTGTTCCATGAAGCTGTACATCACATCTTCCCAACGCTGGCCGTCATAGGGACCAAGAAAGTCATGACACTTCCTAAAGAATACATAACCAGATCAGTACATGAATATTCATCAAGAGCTAACCGAGCGGCTTCATAGAAGTGTCCTGTCTTGATCAGATGATAGATGTACATTAGCCCTGCATGCTACAACAATGATTGTGATTACACAGATGCCACAGAGCCGTGTGTGTGTGTGTGTTCATATACCTCTCGTTTTCCAGGAGCTAGTAGACGAAGATTATCAGGATTTTCAGCAAAATTCACAGCATCCTAAAACAACAGAATAGGGTAAACACAATGATATATGGGAGCAAGTCACAATTTAACAAAAAAGGGCACACAGATTTACCGAGAACTTTTCCTTCTTGAGGAGCCATTCCACATGATCGTTGGCGTCACGTTTCTAATATCACAAGTCAGTATGGGTGTGGTGGGTATACATTAGTGGCTACTTACCTGTGCTTGGATTATATCGATTGGAGTGAGTACATAGAACTTGTCCTCATCTCCAGTAGATACACACTCTGTAGTGATAACACAAGCAAGTCAACATTTTGAGCTTATTGTTTATCAAACAAGTCTACATCAATTATCATGCTTCTTGCAGTGATGGAACTAAATGATACAGCTAGCTGCACTAATGTGTTCAGTCTCTGTTGTATGATAGAGGATGATCAGAGATTGAATGACACTCAATGATAGAGCTAGCTGTACCAATGTGTTCAGTCTCTGTTGTACGATAAAGGATGATCAGAGACTGAATGACACTCAATGATAGAGCTAGCTGCACTAATGTGTTCATGCAGTCTCTAGCTGTTGTATGATAGAGGATGATCAGAGATTGAATGCTTTTCACTTCAGCATTGCCCTCCCTGTTAATATCCAGACATACCTAGATGGTATTCCTTGCAGTGACAGAAGGCGTAACCTCGTGGGAGGAGCTTATCATTGGTGACCTCATTGGGCTGGTTAAACTCCTCCTTCTCCTGGTTATACTTACCAGGTGGTATAACCACTAGGTGGGGGGCAGGGACCTTGCCCTCCTTCTGTATGGGAAGAAAATTAGGTCTGAACACATATAAGAGTGCTTATAGAAGAAGTAATTCAACGTGTATTAGGATGTACAGATATCTGTCGTACATGCTTTCTCACACAAGAGCATGTCATCGTGTTTCACTAACATGCAATCATATTTCACTTCTTACAATAATATTGAAAGCAGTAATACATTGTGGTTAGCTTACTGTTGCTATGGTTTGGTCCACATTAGCATCATAACCAAGCACAACCTGTATAGTGTGAGTTAGGATTTACCATATCATCATTGTGTGTTACCATGTTCCATTGTGAACCATCTTGTATCGGCACTACTCCAGACACTAGGTAATCCGGGAATACATTCTGACAAGCTATAGACAGAGAGAAGAACACTTGTCACATGCATGTCATGTGACCACTTACTGATAGCCATGTGTTTCTTTTGTTTTCTGAGCATAGGATCAACACCAGCTGTATAGTCACTGATATCAGCCGCTTCAGAGTCCTTGACTTCAGCAACCTACAGCGAGAGGAGTGGGTAAGTGAGGGAGAGAGAGAGAAGAAGCGAGTGAGTGTATGAGTGAATGAGGGAGTGAGTGTATGAGTGAATGAGGGAGTGAGTGTATGAGTGAGTGAGTGAGTGAGTGAGTGAGAGAGGGAGTGAGTGATCGATCATAAGTGCGAGCAAATGAATGACTGTGGATGTGTGAGTGAATTCCCACCTTCACTAAATGTCCTCTTCCTACTAGCAGTGTTCCAACTCTAGCCCAGCACAGACTGCACGGTAGAGTCACTGGACTGTGTTCAAGGTATAACAAGTCACACATCAACTTATGTGACACTCACCTTTCCTCCTCATATGACACATATGTGATAATGTACTTGAGAGCAGTATCATATACAAACACGCCCTTTAAAGAGAGAGAGAGAGAGAGAGAGAGAGAGAGAGAGAGAGAGAGAGAGAGAGAGAGAGAGAGAGAGAGAGAGAGAGAGAGAGAGAGAGAGAGAGAGAGAGAGAGAGAGAGAGAGAGAGAGAGAGAGAGTTGAGAGAGAGAGAGAGTTGAGAGAGAGAGAGAGAGAGAGAGAGAGAGAGAGAGAGAGAGAGAGATGATGATGATACTTAGTAACACACATTATGCCCACACCTTCTCATTAGCCCAGGCTAGGTAGTTGTCCCTCCATCTGAGATTATACTCACAATGCCGTACCCACTGTGCAGTTCATTAGACTTATTACCAGTCAGCGACCATCGTTTCTCCTCCACCCACATGACCTGCAGCAAGGAGACACACAAGATGAGATACAGGATTGGCTAGCCGCTGAAACCAGCTAATGAGCAATGAAAAAGTTTGAAAATGTTTTGCATTTGTTCAAGGAGCACCACCAAGGGACTTCTTTACATTTCACTGTACCTTGTCTGAGCCGGTGACAAACACTCTTGAAGTCATCTTTCCAAACCGAGGATGAATAGCAACTGACTATAATGAAGAGACACTGAAACTGATCAAAGACTATCTTATCCACACATGTGCAACAATCATCATGCAGTACTGTACAACCCACTCATCAGATGAAGAACAGATACCGTATTGTACAATACAAGGTTTATACATAATTGTTAGGTTGAGTGGTGGGTGTGGTTTGAGTTTGACTCACTTTTTGTGGTCTATCAAATGGTACGATAGTGTTGTACTTGCTGACAAACATCCCAATAATGGATACCTGTTAGCCATGGGCAGAGAGAGAGAGAGAGAGAGAGAGAGAGAGAGAGAGAGAGAGAGAGAGAGAGAGAGAGATTGCAGAGAAAAGAAGGGGGAAGAGAGAGACGGGAGTAGGAAGGATTGGAGAAGAGAGAGAAGGAAGGAGAGATAGCTACGATTATACGTATATAGTGCTGACATACCTTCCCATCATCTGAGCAACAAGCAATGAACTCTCCATCTTCATCAATTGAGATTTGGTTGACTGGAGCAGAATGCTATATATGGTGAGGAGAGACTGTATAACACCACAGCACTGCACATACAAGCCTCTCCATGGGTGCACAAGCCCCTCCCCCAGACTCCATGGGTGCACAAGCCCCTCCCCCAGACTCCATGGGTGCACAAGCCCCTCCCCCAGACTCATGGGTGCACTAGCCCCTCCCCCAGACTCCATGGGTGCACAAGCCCCTCCCCCAGCCTCCATGGGTGCACATAGCTAGCTCACCACGTTATATTCTCTGTCCTTGAGCACTGTCCCAGAGTGGTCCAGTAGTCTAACGGTTCCATCATCAGTACCCAGTGCTATAAACTGCAGACAACACCACATGATACAAGCTTGTTTTATTCTAATTAGAGCGCATGACAGCAACAACATATGCTCGCGCTACCTTTGTATGCACTGCCATGCATTGAATGACGTTCTTGGAGTCTCCGTCCTGGCCTTGCTGGAGAGCGTTGACCACCTCCTTAGCAAACCGCTTGTACTTGAGCACAGGCTCGTCTTCTTCCTCCTCCTCTGACTCATCGCTCTCGTACTCGCTGCCATCAGATCCGTCTTCATCATCATCGGTGTAAGAGGAGCCATCAGTGTACTCGTCGTCATCCTCTTCTTCGTCTTTATTAGCAGACTGTTCCAACTGCTCTACAGCAGCTAAAAGAGACATGTCTCACTGTTTGGCTTTACAATTACGTAACGTGACGTCATAAAGCCCATTATTGGCGCCAAATTTAAAACGTGTCTCACGGATATGTCATTGATTTTGTGGAGAGCAGGCTCCTAGTAGCAGACACGGGATTATCTGTTCTATCTGAATGGTGACTAGTAGTAGTGATTGCTTAACAAACTACCACAAGTCTGTTGCAAGGTCAAACCTGCATCAGACAAGCACACCATCAATATGAACAGATTTCACGAAACCCTCGGCGTTTGAGCACCGTTGCAAACATTGTAGAGTTAGCTCCTTAGTTATGGTTTGCAAAAGGAGCTTTGCAGCTACAGCCAACCTGTTTGCTATTGAAACTGTACTGGTAAACAGAAGACAGCAAAGTGCTGACCACAAGGACAAGGTGTGTCAAGTGGGCGTGACCGTGAACACGAGTAGGTAGCCATTGCTCTTGGCTTTGATACGCTTTTTCTTGAGATGTCTACGCACCCCCAGAGCTGTCCTACAGTTTAGATGGAATCTACAAGTACCTAGGTAGTCAACTATGGACGCTTTTGTCGTCAGAGAGGTCAAAGACGGCCGTCAAGGTGAGTCAGCCATACATAACTCGAGAACGAAAGCACTTTAGCAAAATCCACAAGTCAGATTGCAAGCCATTGTCATGCTAAGCCTGTTCATACCTTTACCGAGTTTCAGAAGTGAGCGGTGGTCTCTGCAGCTCATTGGACAGAATGAATGAATGAATGAACAGATTTCACGAAACCCTCGGCGTGTTGCACATTGTAGAGTTAGCTCCTTAGTTATGGTTTGCAGAAGGAGCTTTGCAGCTAAAGCCAACCTGCTTGCTATTGAAACTGCACTGCTAACCAGAAGACAGCAAAGTGCTGACCACAATCGAGACAAGGTGTGTCAAGTGGGCGTGACCGTGAACACGAGTAGCTTGGTAGCCATTGCTCTTGGCTTTGATAGGCTTTTTCTTGAGATGTCTACGCACCCCCAGAGCTGTCCTAAGGTTTAGATGGAATCTACAAGTACCTAGGTAGCCAAATATGGGCGCTTTTGTCGTCAGAGAGGTCAAAGACGGCCGTCAAGGTGAGCCAGCCATAACTCGAGAACGAAAGCACTTTAGCAAAATCCACGAGTCACATTGCAAGCCATTGTTGTGCTAAGCCTGTTCATACCTTTACCGAGTTTCAGAAGTGAGCGATGGTCTCTGCAGCTCATTGGACAGAATGAATGAATGAATGAACGAACGAACGAATGAACAGATTTCACGAAACCCTCGGCGTGTTGCACATTGTAGAGTTAGTTCCTTAGTTATGGTTTGCAGAAGGAGCTTTGCAGCGAAAGCCAACCTGCTTGCTATTGAAACTGCACTGCTAGCCAGAAGACAGCAAAGTGCTGACCACAACCGAGACAAGGTGTGTCAAGTGGGCGTGACCGTGAACGCTTGAGTAGGTAGCCATTGCTATTGGCTCTTATAGGCTTTTTCTTGAGATGTCTACGCACCCCCAGGGCTGTCCTGCTGTTTAGATGGAATCTACAAGTACCTAGATAGTCAACTATGGGCGCGTTTGTAGTCAGAAAGGTCCAAGACGGCCGTCAAGGTGAGCCAGCCATACATAACTCGAGAACGAAAGCACTTTAGCAAAATCCACGAGTCACATTGCAAGCCATTGTCGTGCTAAGCCTGTTCATACCTTTACCGAGTTTCGGAAGTGCGCTATGGTCTCTGCAGCTCATTGGACAGAATGAATGAATGAATGACAAACTGAGTACCGTAACCCTCGCGCATGCGCCGAGGGTTAATGACAAAGCAAGTACCGTAACCCTCGCGCATATGCGCCGAGGGTTAATGAACGAATGACAAAGCAAGTACCGTAACCCTCGCGCATGCGCCGAGGGTTAACTAGGATAGCTGTAGAGTCTTCTTCCTTCTAATTAGCAACCGCCTAGACTTGGCTAGTGGATTCATACACCTCAGCAGAACATTGTTACATATTGCATTGGTCATTCTCTCTCACATTTCATCAATATACTCCTTGTACAAAATGTCTCTCTGGATGAAGAAACGTCATGACTCAGTTGAAATGTTACAAGTCACAGTCATTGTTGTTCTTGGGAAACTCTCTCCATCAGCCTCAAGGAATGTGATATCAGCCGCTGTACTGAACTAATATCATTGCTATGTTCACCATCTGGCAATCCTATGACCTTTCGGTACCTCTGTTCCATAACAATGCTCCCGTCAACAGCAGTATGAGATCAAGTACACAGCTTAATCATACCCATGTCGTCATAGAACCAAAATCTGTTTTTCTATACTGTTAACACAAACTAGCACACAAGTAAAAGGAAATTTACAAGTTTGAGGGACTTGTTTATTCATGTTTAAACTGATTGTATGCATATTCCATATGGTCTAACGAATTCTGGTTTGGGTTGGATCCAGTACTGTTCACCAGCTGCTCCGCCTCCTACCACCATCCTCAGACCCTCGGGGTTCACTCTGTTTTGCAAAACCATTTTGTAGTTTCTGCCGGCGTGTTCAAAAGTGCTTGCAAACTTAGCAGCAACAGCGATGTCGGGTGACATGAAGATGCCTCTCTCATAGACGTCCCCTTTCCCCTTGGTCTGCTGTGAGCCATACTGAGCTATGTTCCTCCCTTCTTCATTGGTACCACTCCCATGATACGATACAGGCCACTCCCCTGGGGCATCGGCCACCCTCAAACCATTGGGACCCAACCAGACGTTGTCCGAATAACAATTGAGGACTTTCAGAGCAATCTTTTTCCATCCGTACGGCCTATAGAATTGATATCCTCCTCTCATTAACTTAGTGCCATCGTCTTTCATTCCGGAGAAGTCGTAATCAAAGCGAGGATCGAGAAGAGACGTGTCCATGTGGTACAACATGGAAGCACCGCCCTTACACCTTATAATCATCATTACTGTAGACTCCGAGTGTATTCCATAATGCTCAAGTGTCTCGTCATCTTCTAGAGGAGCTGATGAGAATACTAGCCGCTGTTGCTCCACGGGAATGCGCTCCTTGTCTTCTATGGCTCCTTTAAGACGCTGTACGGTAGCATCTACCGGCACCGCTATCTCTATTGTCGTTCCCGTAAGCGTCTTCACGTGTACCTTAATCAGTGCTTTATTAGCAGCATGGTCGCCGACAGTGCCACACATCTGACTGAATCTCAGCAACTGCTCTATGTCGAGCGCTTGAGAACCTTCTGCGCTAGACGGATCTTGCTTTAGCTTCTCCTGGTAGTCTTCATAAGTGAGGATGGTTGTGTTAAAAGCAGATGAGAACCCGGCAGCCAAGATAGAGCTCGTGCTTGCCATAGTGCTGACTGAGCATGCACATACAAGTGAAATGATAATTATTAGGGGCGCGATTTATTGTTGGGCGTAGCCAGCCCTGCCCAAATTCGCCCGCGAATTCGCTTTTGCAGTTTGCACCGATTCGGTTTGCATAATTGATAGAGATCACAGGACTGGGCGTAAGGCCACTTGCAAAGCGACACACATACTCATCACTAGAAATTAATTTATTGTTCACACCGAATTTCTAGGTAACACATCAAATGGCATTGGGTGTGATAGCTGTGACCAAAATGATCATGATTAACAAACTTCATTTTTAGACTGCACATGATGTACGGTTTATAAGAGCTTTCTCATTATGCAATGCTCCAAGCAGCTTGTAGTATCACTGGTTGTCATGCATACCTACTGCAGCAGTGTGACATGTGTAGTATCACTGGTTGTCATGCATACCTACTGCAGCAGTGTGACATGTGTAGTATCACTGGTTGTCATGCATACCTACTGCAGCAGTGTGACATGTGTAGTATCACTGGTTGTCATGCATACCTACTGCAGCAGTGTGACATGTGTAGTATCACTGGTTGTCATGCATACCTACTGCAGCAGTGTGACATGTGTAGTATCACTGGTTGGCATGCATACCTACTGCAGCAGTGTGACATGTGTAGTATCACTGGTTGGCATGCATACCTACTGCAGCAGTGTGACATGTGTAGTATCACTGGTTGTCATGCATACCTACTGCAGCAGTGTGACATGTGTAGTATCACTGGTTGTCATGCATACCTACTGCAGCAGTGTGACATGTGTAGTATCACTGGTTGTCATGCATACCTACTGCAGCAGTGTGACATGTGTAGTATCACTGGTTGGCATGCATACCTACTGCAGCAGTGTGACATGAATTATTGGTACCAAAATTATTTTAAAAACAGTTAACCATTCTCAGAGACACTAGTGTTTGATGGATTTAGTGACTGTTTGCTTTCCTTTGCTACACTTTCTCTCTCACTCGGCTCAACTAATAATGATGGACTCTCCTCGTGTTTAGTCTCAGGAGTGCAGGGTAGTGACTCTTGCTGCATCTTGCGAGCAGGCACGCCATCATAGAATGCTTTCTGCCAGTTCTTGTGCTGCTCGAAGGACAAAAGAATCTCGAAAACTACGAAAATTGAAATTCAAGAACAGCTAGCTTGAGCTACATCATCATGTGGGACTAACCATGACTAACAGCAAGCACATTCCTACTGTTTAGCTTTACAAAGCTACTAATGGGTAGCTGGGCATGAGCCACTGCTGCCTCTTGTGCCTGCTTATAACAATGGCCCTGTATACAGAGAGAGAGGGAGAGAGTGGAGGAGAGAGGCTATAGACATACCTTATGGTGGTTGTGATCCACTAGTCCTCCTATGATATAGACCTTGCTAGCTTCAAGGTCTATGATAGAGAAGATGGCGTAGCAGAGTACAATGGTACGTCAGCATACACTGTCAACCTACCTTTCAATACATTAGGTGAGTCTGCTGTCAGAAATACTATGTCTTCCTTCGCAAATTCACTATCATAACTAGCTTCTCGAAAGTTGACCTGTATAAAGACGAGACGACGTGACTTCCCACTTTCTCTCTCCATTTCTCTCTCCTTCCAACTCACATCCCAATGCTCATAGCCATCTGAGTGCTGGTCCATGTGCTGCTTGCACTTGCCTTTGAACCCAGTGAAGTACAGCTGCAACAGTGTCAGGGTGAGTCTCTGTCTCTCTTCCACTCACCTGGAGTGGTTTCTCTGCTCTCCTATTCACAGCATAGCATCTCTGGCACTGCTTCATCAGTTTCTTGATATCCTAGGAAAGAGAATGACAAAGCTGGTAATATTGCGTACATTTAATGTGAAAACAAGGTTTCATCCTTGCCTTCTTACTAAATCAACTTTTTGGGTTTATAGGTGACTACTGAGAATTATTGGAAACCTTGGTGCGACATTTACTGGGTTTACTATAAACGTAGAAATTTCGTGCATAAAAATTTTCCCATTTTTCGTAGGTGCTCCAAAAGCACGAAAAATTTTGCATAATCCCCTGGTAATTCCTATATTGGAGCAACAAATTTTTTTACCCAAGAAAATTCCAAATTCGACATAATTGACAAAAACACAAAAATTTACGTTTACGGTAGTTGTTACCTGGTCGTCCATGAGATGGTCATAGCCCAGTTCAATCGCCACTCTCACTTTACTAGCATCACCGCATGACATCAGCTTAGTGACCAGTCTTGGTCCTGTGCTAGCACTATAGAGGGACCAGACTGTGCACTGATACATACTTACTATCAACAGCAGCTGCTGGATCCTGTTGTGATGTGTCGAGTCGCTTTTTTCTCCTCTTCTCTCGTTCCTTCTCCTTCTGTTGCTTCCTAATGAACACACACACACAAGTGATGTTAGTCCAATGCTAACTCATACTTCCACGTAGCTCTCATTGCTTCTCTGTACTTGAGTTTCAACTGCTTCTTTCTCTGATGTTTTGACAGACCATCTGGCAGGGACGACTGTATGCTGCTCATCAGAGCTTGCCTCTCCTCATAGCTATCATAAACAATACGAGCAGTAGTTACGGACACGTTGTCTGAGTCACATTGCTTCTGCCTCTTAGGCTCAGGACCATCATCTTCCTTATCAGCCATGCTGCGCTGCTAGTCTGCTACACGTGAACAAGCCCCGCCCATAGCACGCCTTTGTGTTCAACACCCACGCATTATTCCGCACGTGTAAACACACAAAGGACCCATTGATGGCCGCCGCCTCCCTTGGCTAGACGACACGATGGAGTTACTGGTAGCACTCTTCTTCCTCATCTGTTCAGCTCTCGCTGCTGACGGAGGAGCAAGCGAAGAGACCGTACCGTTGGTCGGCTACGATGTAGCGCAGGCGACCATCTCTAGATGGTGAGTGCATGTATGGGAGGGGATCGATGTCTGGGTAACCATGTTTATGTACTGTAGCCGATACTCGTCACCAGAGGCGACCAAACGAGTAGAGAACCACAGAGAGCTGGTGTCACTTCATTCCAGCCGCACTCACATCACTTTGCTGTCATCAAACTCCGCCTTGTCCTTGTCCTCTCTCGGATTGAGTGACTGTACTCATGTTGCTCGCGTTTCAGACATAGTTAACAGCACTGATGAGCTCAGTAACTACCATACGATCATGAGAAGGAGCACCCAGTCACTCATAGGAGTCCACTGGTTCCAATCTTATGTGAGTTACACACACCCATATGAGCATCATCACTTTCATGCCTGGTATGATTTTGATGTCTTTGTTTCAGCATAATCTATCCAGTATCTATCATTGGTATCGGCTGCTGTCCAATCAATATCCATCCCGGGTACGCATAGTAGAGAGCATTGGTACCACCCAGCAGGGTAGGGACATCATGGCGGTGCATGTATCAGACTGGTCTAACGGTGCAGCTACCAGCAGACCCAAGGTCCATCTACAGTGCCTCATGCATGCACGTAAGTGGTAGATAGCTACTATGACACAAAGGCTTATGTATGTAGGAATTTTTTTTGTTTTGCTTTAGGAGAGTGGATCACTGGTCCTGTGTGTATGTACACTGCCTGGAACCTGGCTACTGCAGCTCTATCTGATGTAAGTAAGAGATCTGTAATCTTGGTCCTTGCCCTCTATAGAGGAGTGTTCTCTATGCTACACAGGTTGCTGATGTGTTGAAGAAGGTGGAGTTCATTATAGTGCCTGTTCTTAATCCTGATGGATATGAGGTAGACTACCACTACCTGGTCGTTTTATATCTCTCTCTTTCTCTCGAAGCTGTCGCGGTTCATGTACCCCACGTATCGGTTTTGGAGGAAAAATGTCGCTAGATACACCAGCAGTGTCAAATGCGCTGGAGTAGATCTCAATCGTAACTTCAACATCAAGTGGGACGAGGTGAACACTGTAGTATCATCATCACATGTGACCAGTGTGTCTCACAGGGTGAGGCTGGTGATCCATGTGGCGAGACTTATCGAGGACCCTCGGCTGCCTCAGAGAAGGAAGTCCAAGCAATAGTGAAGTACTTGAAAGCCAATGCCCCAGTTGTAGGCGGACTAGATTTCCACTCCTTCTCACAGATCATAGTTTATCCATATGGTAAGGAAGCCAAACAGTCATAGGGTATACTACACTGTGTGTGTATTGAAGCTAGAGTATACTAAGCTATGTGTAAGGAAAGGCCGTACATTGGTACTAAATATTATTTGTTACTGATTGTACTGTGCTTACAACAGTTGTTTTTGAATCAGAGTATTGTTGGTTTTTTGGCTGTTTATCAATCACTGTAATCAATGCTGCCTAGGTTGGACCACAAATGTCCCCAGCGATGCTCTGAAGTTGAAGCTGGCGGCTGAGCAGTTTGCTATGCAAGCAGGCAAAGTGTGTAATCATTGTGGTACTACTGTATAGCATTCCGTTTACACAGCTTGGTAAGAAATACATAGTGCATCAGATGGGATCAATCTATGTAGCCACTGGGACCTTTGGTGACTGGTAGGTGGTGTTGGGTCATGTGACACACCATGTGACCTCTACTGATCACACAGGTTGTTCAGTGATGAGTTCAGAGATCACAACACTGAAAAAGGCGGAGCCCAGGTCACACCCGTACCACTGACAGTAGAGCTAAGACCAGTAGATGATGACACCAAGACATACACCAGCTTTATGCTCCCTCCAGCTGAGGTTAGCAGCAGTGACAATGAGCTCTTGTTTAATGGTTTCTTCACCTCCCAAATCCTTCCTTCTTGTCAGGAGATGTTCCCAGCTATTGTGAACTTTGCTGCTCAACTGGTGACCACAGACAAGCATACAAGACCGTAACCACAAGCACTAATCAATCATTGTTGTTTATATTGACTATCTATGTGTGGACCAGATCATTCTATTTTTGTACTACATGTACATGAGATAAGAAACATGATATTATACACACTACTATACAAGGCAGGTCTCTACAGTAGGCAAGCCTGTCTGGATTTCTAGTATCTATAAAAAATTACTTGTGAAGATCAGCACTAGCAGTGGTTTATGATTGATGAGAGAATTGGTCATAGCTAGATGGAGCCACATGATCGGCCCTGAACCATGTATCCGGCGACAGTGCGGGGTAGGTTGAGTCCTTTATGAAGGAAATCAGTAACGGCTGTCATGCACGTACAGCAGGCAGTGAAGGGACAGAGGAGCACGTAGAGATTGCCGCAGAGGAAACCTATCGGCCAGGCTAGCAAGAGTAGCACAAAGAACCAGATAATGGAGAATAGCCAGTTAGTAGCAGCCATAGCTAAACGAGTGACAAACACAGTGGTAACACGCGTGAACAAGTAAGGAAAGCTTTAATAGTCTTACTGTTTGTTGAAAAGAATGAACACAACCACGAGGGAGAAATGGAGCGTGAATTCGCTTGACGACCGCAGCAAGCTGTGGAATTTGAATTGAATCCCGTTAAGGGCAGACATTCAACTAGGGTCAAAGGTCATCGCGCGCGTACAGAGTTACTATAAATGCTTGTTTGTACAGTCAAACCGCTAGGGTCGAAAATTGCCCAAGTTTATTTTAACAGGAAGTAGGCGGTGCCCTGGACGTTTGAGGAGAAAACATGAAAGCTAGTCAGCTCAGGAAACGTCGTTTTTATATCTGTTCTACATCGACTTGTTACTTCAGAATACGGATTTCAACTTTAAAATGTTGGCTCTTTTGTTCTATCAAAACTGGGATTGGTAGCGTGTTTCAGAGGAAATGTACGACGGTTACAAGTTCGCCGAGCTCAGGATTGGTTGGGTCGAGTTGTAGCTTTTAGAGTGGCATACTCTCAGACGGTAAGGCAGACAACACAGATAAGTTACTATTTCTGTAGGCCTGGGTATTAGCTTCAATTTAGTACTATACTTGGCTGCGTAAAGATGTCAAAACGAAAGTGTCCCACCGTTTTCTACGGCTATTTGGCGGCGCCATCTTTGATTCTCCTATGTAAAGGTTGTATAATGCTACTATGAATGGTAACAATTAACACAGTTACTAGCCATGACTTCTAAACAGTGTTGGTAAGTCGTTTACTGACAAAATCTGCAATGAAAATATTGAAAGTATCTGTGTCTGTAGTACAGATCGTACTATACATTATTTAGTGTTTCAAAGAACACACTGCAAAGAACAAGACTTTTATGGACAGTGATAGGACTAGATCTTTGGCCAGTCAGCTGCAACTGCATTCAGGACTCTGGGAACTGCTATTATCTCTTTAATAGCAATAATCAACAATGCATTATTAATTATTATACGATAACTAAGCAAGATATGACAGGACAACACTAATTTTCACATATATGACTGACAGGTTGCTTATCTTACTGATGAATTATAGAAACTAACAATCAGACTGTCAAAACGGAAATGTCCCACGTTTTTAAAGTTCAGTATTTTTACACTATAACTCAGGAACTACTGCATTGATTTTAATGAAACAAGCCTTATAATATGTAGAAAAACATTACTTCTGGATATTTGTAATCGTTGAAGTGTAATTATATGCGTGTGCTAAGATAAAGCTGTTGGAAGACAACTAGCGGGAAATTTTGTCTTGATGTGCGTTTATTAGAGTGAAAATTGTAACTCTTGATTTGTACGTATTTCGGGACACCGGCGGTTTGACTGTGTAGCACTAAGTTTAACATACAGCTAAACCCAAAACCCTAAAAACCTTCTCCTAACTGCGCAAAGTAGGGAGGGTCTTCCTAACTAACTAAAGATCGTCGGGAGGGTCTTCCTAACTAAGGATCGTCGGGAGAGTCTTCCTAACTAAGGATCGTCGGGAGGGTCGTCCTAAACCGGGCATTCGGCCCTTAGTAAGCCTAAGGATCGTCGGGAGAGTCGTCATAAACAGGCCTCAACTAATAGTACAGCAGATAGGTGTAATGATTGTGCTCTTAGATGATACAAGCATGAAATTTTGTGTGTAGTTAGAGTGTGTGCCAAGGTATATTTTTAGCTATAGGGGCATCTCAGCTTTTTCCCTGGGAAAAAAAATAGAGCATTTTGAAAAAAATCAGTTTTAATTGGTGATAATTAATGTTTTAAATAGCCCAAAATTATTTTCTGACACTGATTTTGAATTTTTTCTAACAATCATAGCAAGACAATTGATTTATACGTTGTTCAACAGTCACCACATAGTCCACCACAAGAACAAAGTGCGTACACTCAAGAGCAGCTTTTTGACACTTGCAACGGCCTCTACATCCTTTCTTACAGCCACATTGTATCAGTTCTCTGCAAGCATGTGTAGCCTCTGGCAAAGTAGTCCAATTAACTTCCCAATTTCCATCAGTACTTTCGTTCCAACCCCATTGACTTGGTGATGGCAGCTCTGGTGGAGGAACTATTGTCTGTCCCCAGCAGTGACCAGCTTGGTAAGCAGGCCTCATAATGTGTTGTACAAGAGCAGCCTTTGTCCATCAATTGTCCTTCCTTTTTGAGTAAATAGTTCTTTTCTAGCACTATTAACACACATCTGGCTACTGGTGCGGTCATTAAGCAAAACTACAAATCTTTCAACTCTCTCTATCCATGTGTCAATAGTTTGCGGTGTTGGTCTAGCAGCCAAAGCACAAATTGCTGGGGTGACATCTGTATACATTTTCCAAACCTCCCATGTAGTTTTATTTCCTCTGCCTCCAAAGAATGATACTGAGCATCTTGTGCAATTAGATCACCTGCACTTAGCTTGGCAAGAAGTCGCTCATCTTGCAACTTAATAGCACATGTCGGACATTAATGTCAACATCAAAGGTTGATGCTTTTCTTAAGAGTTCATCTTGTAACACGTTATTTTTTTATTTCGTCCAAATATTTTTGCAGATTTGAACCAATTTATTGATATTCCTTAGCAAATGTCTAAGAAAGCTCTTGAAATTAAATAAAGTTTGACTCTCGCCACCTAAATTTAGGTGCCTCCACTTAAAAAGTATTTTAGGCCACCTAAATTTAGGTGGTTGACGTTTGCAAATTCTTTCAAAATCATCAAGAATAATTTAGCAATGGCACCTAAATTTAGGTGGTGTTGTCTGAACATCAGCAAAGTTGCCTTAATTTAGGTGCGGTGCTTGATATTAGCCCAAATTTGGACAAAGCTGCTTGAGACAGCCTAAATTTAGGCATGGTAGGATGCCTAAATTTAGGTGGCGATAGTCAAAAATGTTGCAATTTCATGAGCTTTCTTGGGCATTTGCTAAGGATTATCAATAAAATTGGTTCAAATCTGCAAAAATAATTGGACGAAAAAATAACGTGTTTTACCACAGAAATAGCATGTTTAAATTGAAGTTCTGCCACATTCCATACTTTGACGAGTAACTTTGAACTGCTACAAGAATTAGAATCATCATATTCTGATGGCAGCAGTTTTCTCTTTTCTACTCGTTGAAGCATAGTTCTGTTATGTAGGAGTCTGCACAATTCATGCCACTTTGCCTTGTGCTCATTTAATGTTGCCTCAATGCCTCCTCTATCATCAAGTCTAGACAAATCTAAGCTTTTTGGCAGCTCTCCAGCCTTATGAAACCCCTGAAGAAGATCAGCATGATTCTGGTATCCTGCTCCTTGTGTGCCACGTTTAGACTCTGCTGGGCATCTGAACACTTCTGTTGTTGCCTTCTGGCAGATGATACATTCTGTCCAGTCAGTCACCGGCTGTATCGGAATATCTTGCGTTTGTTGGTGCACATTGAACATTCTATCAGTCTTATCCATTGTTACTTAAATGCACTAAAATACAGAAAGATTCAGGAAAGATTTACTAATAAGATTTGTGACAACTATAAACCAATTATTACTTGAAAGAATCTTATCCGTGTCTTGCTACTGTCCCAGCATGTGGCAGAGCACATGGGATTCTAAAACTGTATGTTTTAATATTTTTGGGGTGTCGATGTTAAGCGTAAACATGCTACTATGCCTGTTTTGGACTTATTAATATGCAGCTAGAAGTGCACTCATACACTAAAACATATTCTGACAAGAATTATGTACAAAATCTTACTATACTGTTGTAATTAAATGAATTTCATTTAATTAATTTTCGTTAATTAAAATACCTATTATTTTTATTCACGGAAATAATCTGAGATGTCCCTATAGCTATTTTATTCCCTTAGGTCATACTCTAACTGCATGCAAAATTCTATGCTTGTATCATCGAAGAGCACAATCATGTAAAATTTCTGCACTTATCTGCTGTACTATAAGGATGGAGCTAAAACTTAACTTTTATAAATAAAAAAAAAACACAAAAAAACATGCATTCAGCGAGAATCGAACCTGACCGTCTGCATCACAAGCCACCATACTAAACCGCTGTGCCACCGAACCAACTGACCGGTTGGTGCTACAAACAAGCCTTTATAGTAATTCTGTACGCGCGCGCACACGAACGCGCGCGATGACCTTTGACCCTAGTTGAATGTCTGCCCTTAACGGGACTCATTTGAATTAGGGAGGGGCTATACAGATGATCCATAGATGCTAATTACAGAATTTGTACATAGTTATAAGAGAACAATAAATTGATGTGGCAGTGTCAATGATGGTGAAATAATTATTGTTCTATAAAGTTGTTTCGTAATGATTTGGGGAACTGTTCAATGTCAGTTTATAGTGAGAATCTGGCTGTGACTCCTCTGTGTTATTGAGCTGCTGTTCACTGGGCAGTTCTTGTTGCTTGACGGTCACTGTAGCTGCTGCCTGCAGTTCAGTGAGCTGCTCACTCAATGCTGGCTCCAGTGACAGCTGTGGCTCAGTTCTGCTCAGTCCATTGTAGCTGCTGGGCAGCTCTGTAGCTGCTGGACCAGTGGGATACTGCCAGCAGATATCTTCTACCATCTCGTCCTTCTCTCCATCACAGTCTTCACTGTCATCCTCCTCCTCTTCAAGTAATCTCAGCTCTCTTTGCTTCCGGTCGCTACCAACTGCATCTAACTCTTCTACTGTCTCCAGATCACGATGATACACCATGAATTTCTTGTCAACAGGCATTATCGGATAAGAAGAGTTTCCTGTCGTGGTTCTGTTTGGAGCAGCACTGGATGGTCTTATTCTGACGGCAGGTGATGATTCTGGTACTAGCAGCATTGTAGGCATGCTGGCGGAGGTGTTCATTGTCCTGGGCTCTTGTTTAGGCAGCTCAGGGAACAGAGCGTCCAAATCATCAAAGTTAGTAATGAAAGCGCTGACTCTGCGAATCTCCTCTTCTTCCTTCTTCTGCTTTTGTCTGAGCTGGTAAGCGATGTTCGGATACTCCTTCGTTGGACTCACATAGAGTGGATTGAGTTGCTGAAGAAGAATATAAAATAATATCTAAAATCAATGCACAACTTACCCTGGACCATTCCGACCGTCTTGCTTCTTCTTCAAGTCGCTTCACTTCTTGATAATCCTGACGTGTGTTGAGTGTTAGTCAATACTAGCTTGTTAGATAAAACTCACCAAATACATTATGATGCATTTTATGATGAGTAGTATTGCTAGACCAATGGAAAACACAGCCACAAAGATGACAGCCAGTACAATCCATGGGACAGGATCAATGATGCAGTCTATAGTATGCAACTCAGTAACATGTACTCTGCTGCAGATATATGAGCTTACGTCTTCCTCTGTTAGCAATGATAGTCACTAGTCCAGTGACCGGGTGCTCTGCTGTATAGTACTCATGCAGACACTCTTCCTCATCCACTATAGCGCCACACATCAGTAACTCTTGATCAGCGTATGTCACTGCAGCACAAAACACAAAATAATGTGAAGGTATGAAAATTAGAGAGAATGTATACTTAGCCTCGTTCCCAGGTTCTTTCTTTGGAAAATGGACTGGGTACGAGGCTAATGTCGTACTATTAACGTACTGTTGAGCTCAGCTTGTGTGTTGCCGTTAAAGCCTTGTAGGTGGAGTCTAGTGGTGCAGTTATCGCAAGGAGTATCAATCAGTCCTTTAGCACACAGCACACACGATCTTGATGCTTCACATGACAAGCATGAGCTCTGTAGAACCGAGCAGTGAAGTGTATGTGCACAGAGCACGCTTGTTGCTTACTGTCAAACACTGGTCACAGTACGTTCCACCGAAATCAGTGTCGCACTGACATCTATTGCAGCTGCACTGACCATGACTTGAACACAGCCCTCTCTGAAAGCAACAAGTAAACAGTGATAAAGAATCAGTGATAATGCATCCTCATAACACTGCATGGTAGTGAACACATAAACATGTGTGGTTTGGATGGAGACATTGAGTTAAATTTCTCATGGTTTGCTTAAGAGAATAAATGATGGATACCAGTGTGTGTCTTACTTGAGGAAGCTCAGGATTGATGCATGAGTCATTGTCTGGTGAGCAGTCACACATGTCTCCAGTGAACGGTAGTCCGGTGAGTGAAGACTTGATGCAGTCACATTGCGAATCAGAGCAGTTGCCTCTTCCTAGAGTCATGCAGACACAATGAGTTGTACCACTCACCATTGACTAACCTCCACAGAATGCTCCATTGTGATCTCGAACACACGTGTTGTCAAATTCGCAGGCATCGCCATAATATTCTCTACCATCCTATTTGACAAAGATGACACTTGTTTATATTAATTGGTGTCTGTTACTTACTGGAAGAATATCACAAATACATTCTCCACAACCAGAGCACAGTCCATGACCAGAACAAGCAATGGAGTTAGACATACTAAAAAACACAAATAAGATTACCATACTATTGTACTAGAGTAGCTTACGGGCATTGGTACTCCACAGTCAGGTTGCTATAGTGATTGAAATAGTTACAAGATGCTGGTTAGTTGTATCGGTACTAACCTACAGCTGCAGTCTCCACAGATGAGGCTCCCACGCCCGTTACTGCACGATGGATGGTTCAACACCTGACGAGCAATAATCATGAATGTTTGATGAGATAATTAGATATCATCACTCACAGGAGACCCATCACAAGCACACTGACAGAGTGTCTCAACACTGACTAGAACACTGCCTAGTCCAAATACACTGATTCTAAAACTGAAGAATGCTAGAATGACCAAGACATGCAAAGCTGTACTACATACTCTTTCTTCTCCAGACATGTCTCAGCAGTCACTGAGTAGTGATAGGTCACATGCTGACCAGGCTGTACTTCACAATAGCCCTCATCTGTTTTACTGCAGGAGAAGAAGACCCAAGCTGTTTTGATTATAATATGAGTTATACGTTTACCTGTCACAATTATCGAGATCTAAAAGATTGATTTGATAACCAGAAGTGTCTTGATCTTCAATACGAACTACTTGTCTCACTATAGCATTCTAGAACAAAAAAAAACATGTTTAACATAGAGCAAAATATGTACGATTTACAACTTACTCTCACTTCTGCCTCGGTTAAGTTAATAAAGGTAAAACTACTACCACCAAAGACTCCAACCAGTGATTGTGGTAACTGCTTCTGAATCTCCTACAGTACAATATCACGAACAAGTGATAGACGACATTTCAAGTCACTGACCAGGTATGTCTGTATGGCGGACCCCACTGTAGCAAAGATTGGTGTAATCTGTTGCTCGGCTAGAATCTCTCTTAACTGAGAAACAGAAGGATAGTCCTGCACAAGAAGAGGGAAAAATTAAAATTACTCAATGTGCTTCGCTCACCAGTTCACCCCAGTGAGAATATTCCAGAAATTTTCCTCCAGCTGGATGTGACATGTGGCATTGTCCATCATTGGGCGTCAGTATACCAGCAACCTTCGACATGATGTGTGTGAGCAGTGAATACAGTGACATTAAGCAATGAATACCTTCCCATCTCCGGCAGTATGGGGCGGAGCATCAGTCATTAGTAACAACAATCGCTGTGCCTTGCTCCTCCAACCAATCAACTACAGAATTCATGATAATTAAAATGTTTATAGTCACACGCTATTCAAGTGCATACATCAGTGCAAACAGCAGCTTGCATTAGAGCATCGAAACCACCTTCTGGTGTATCAGCTCCAATTGATATGTTCAGATATGAATTTAGAGTGTTCTGCAGTGCACCAGATCATCATGATTTTAGACAATTGAATGATCCAAACCTGAAACAGTGTTGTGTTGGGAGTGAGTGGTAAGAGGTGTCTGTAGCTATGTGCAGGAACACACTCATCTGTACCAGTTATACAGTATCCAAAACTATTCCTAATAAGAAAAATCATATCAATAAATGTGAGCGAGATACTATGCCTTACTTAAAATCTACTTGTGGTGTATATGGAAAAACCGGCTTATCCACAAAGCTACCTATTCCTAGGTGTAGACTTGTAGTGAGCCCCTCTAGTATGTTTACTGCAAATGAGACAGTAAAGAGTGACATATGACGGGTAAAGTAACACTAACTGAGTTGGGAGCTCAGCATTCTCAACATGGCAATGTCATCACTGAGAGATGCTGATACATCTATAAGAAAGTAGATGTCTAGTGGATTCTCATCCGGTGTGTTCACCATGAAGTTGAAATTCACTGTCTCTCCTGTGTGACAGTTATCTTAATTAATAGTAATATTCATTGTATACTGAAGAACACATCATTACTATAGGGATGTGAATTACTAGGTTGGAATGCAGACAAGTTCATTCATATTCTAAGCTAAAAGATTCACACTTCACATGAATCTCAGAAGCTACACAGAATATTATCCAGTACTTTATACTTGCCTGGCCTCAGGGCAATGTTGATAATTTGTGGAGTCACAGGCCTTGAAGTGATGTTCTGGAGAGAATTTGAAGTATTATATATACAGGTGAAGACACTATAGATGATGTTACTGGAAGTGTTGAACTGATTAGAATCTATTAAATTCACATGATTCACAAAACAACAGTAATTATGTTCAGATTGTAAAACACTAAACTACCTCATTGCAACGACAAGCAGTAAAATGTACAGTGACTAGGTGATGTACAATACTGCACAGTGTAGTGAATAATGCAGCAGCTGATGTAGTACCTGAGAAGGGTTGCTGGTTACTATTCGTGACATAGGGTCTTCTATGAACTCAGGCGGGCATCTTGCTGCTGTGATAATTCTAGGAGCACAGCTCGTACCATTCTGTATGATTGAGACAACAATGTTCTCTAACAATAAACGAAAACGATTCACTAATATAAGACACGCTCTAGAGCTGTCTCCAACACACTATAGTGGTGCAGTGCGGCTTACAGGTTTACTGCACCACGAGCAGTCCTCTGAAGCAATGATGCAGCCTCTACAAGTTGTCTGTGCTTGACACAACTGAGAATCGCCACCTGCCGGCTGCTGTAGGCCGAGCAGTAGACCTGCAAGGAACAAGAGTTGCATAGCACAGCAGCAGCAGCTAGCTTGATGCATCACACCTGCTAGAATGAGAGCTGGCAACACTCGGCCCATTGTTGCTGCCTGGCGCACGGCTTGCAAGGGCGTGTACACTGCTCATGAATATCATTATTGAAGTCTGCAAGTTACAACATTATTAGTTGTCTACAGTGAAACCTCTCTAAGGCGGACACCATTGGGACCAACAAAATTGTCCATTATAGAGAGGTTATCCTCTGGTTAGGGATTTATTATACATTATGTGGGGATTCAGTAAGTGTCCATTATAGAGGGATGAGGGGTGTCCTCTAAGAGGGGTTCCACTGCAAAATAATTAATAATTATGTTTAAGTTTATTTCGAGCTGTTTTTGTATGATGAATGTAAACACATAATTTGACATAGACATAAAAATAATGATCATAATGGTAGGTTGATGTAGGATTGAAATTTCTATTGTCTCTTGGAGCAATTTCATGAAACTCTCATAATAATTCCTTTTCCTCGTCTCCGCCCTTCCTTGTAAAGGACATTCTTATACTCCATCTCTGGACTAATGTACAGCGGGTTTTGTACCTGTAGAACCATAAACAATAAATTATTGTTCTCCTTACAAATTTGTGTAGATTGTAAATTTTGTACTGTTTTCTAAAATTTACAACAACTTACTGGAACCATACTATAATCCTGTGTCTCTGTTTGGAATTTTTTGTATTCGATAAAGTCCTGTGAGATTAAACAGAATTGAGTAATAAATATTCTATGTACACAGATGTATGCTGTCACTATGAGAGTCACTTACGCATAGTTTCAGCACCACTTTGAATAGAACAAGGAACACAATGGCGGACACTATCAGACCACCTGCAGTAGCTCCAGCTATGATGAATGGTATAGGATCCTGATAACACACTGTGGGTAGAGAGAACATGCATGATCATAGCAGTGCAGTGGAAAGTATCGTACTACAGTACCTGTATCTTCTCTGGCTATGATAGTGATCTGTCCTGTCAAGCGATCTTCTTGCACATGAAAAAAGTGTTCACAGTTGCCATCTACTGAAGTGCAAGGTGTTGGGTTCACCAAGCGATCTATAGCACATTAATACATAATTATTGTGAATCATTGCTATCACTTCCCTACTTACCAACAGCACTGTCGTATTGATCACCAGGCACTAATCTTGTAGTAATACCAGCGCAGGTGCTGCATTCAGTTGTGTTCATGCCCTTAGCACACAGCACACAGTGCTCATATAGCTGACAATGACTACAAGAATCCTGCATCACAAGAACCAATGCTCATAGTCACAGTATGAACTGTGGTATAACTTACCGATATACACCTACTACAGAACTCCATATCATAGTCTTCCGAACACTCACACTTTCCACATCGACACTCTCCTCTCCCATAGCATACACCTCTCTGAGAGAGAGAGAGAGAGAGAGAGAGAGAGAGAGAGAGAGAGAGAGAGAGAGAGATTGTTACAACCACCTCATGTCTGGAATTACTGTCTCTTCTAGTATCACTAGACCAAATAATTACAAACGCCTCCTCAACCATGAACTATTCAATAATTTTCAAACAAAGTCACAAAACTATTGATAAAGTGCACACCACGTATTATCATCCAGTCAAAGTGTGTGTGCACAGTTTTTCAAGTGACCTCATAAACGCTTTAAGAATAAACCATTGATTCAAAACCATCCAAGCCAACACAATCCTTTTAAAAGTGTTTCACAATCCTTTCTGTATAGTCAATACATCCTTTGCAAGAGTGCACGGTTTTCTGCTCTTGTCTAGTCATCACAGACATAGATCAAAGCCGCTTTGTGTTGCTCCATTCCCATCATACACATGTGCAGCAACAGTATTGATGCAGTCAGCTAATACACTCACCATAGGAGCTTGTGGATCGATACAAGTATGGTTGTCAGGAGAGCAAGTACACAGACTTCCTGTGAATGGCTGATCAGACAGGTTAGACCTCATGCACTGACAGGCTCCATTACAGCACTCTCCTCGTCCTGAGAGAGAGAGAGAGAGAAAGAGAGAGAGAGAGGAGGAAGGGGGAGAGGGAGAGAGGGAGAGAGAGAGAGAGAGAGAGAGAGAGAGGGAGAGGGAGAGGGAGAGAGAGAGGAAGAGGGAACAGAGTAGAACAGTTAACACAGCAACATGACAGTACTGACCTCCACATGTCAAGTCATTAGTTGGATCAACTGGACAACCAAAATTATTGCACTCACATCCTTCACCGAATATTCGTCTACCGGCCTACAATGTGAAGAATGCATCGGTCACTCACAGACATCACGCTGTCTCCCACACATTCTAAGAAGATTCCTCTTCTTACCTCTAATCTTGTGCACTGGCATTGTCCACAGTCATCACACTGTCCATTTCCAGAACACATTTCTCCATTAATAACACTACATGACAGCATAATAGATACCGAACATTGGTAACCATTTAAACTTACGGGCATCGAAAATTCTCTTGCAAATGTCTGCAACAGACAGCAGAATAAGGAAAGAGAGAGATATAAAGAGAGATATAAATTATTATAAAGTGCATCAGTAAATTGGGGGAGGTAATTCTGATGAACAACAATGAATTACTGTCACAGTACGGTACCATGACAACGCATGTAAGAATTATCATGAGGCGCAATGAGGCGCCATTCACACAATGTAACAATTGCAGGGCTAGTGGTGATCTTATATTACTAGGAACCTCTATACTGTTGTTATAATAATACCAAGTTGCTATGGTTACTCAGATAGCATGTGCAGTGTGTACTAACCTACAGCTGCAGACACCGCATACCAGAGAACCTAGCCCTCCCCTGCACATTGAACTATTTACCACCTGAGAGAGAGAGAGAGAGAGAGAGAGAGAGAGAGAGAGAGAGAGAGAGAGAGAGAGAGAGAGAGTGAGAGTGAGTGAGTGAGAGAGAGAGAGAGAGAGAGAGAGAGAGGAGAGAGAGGAGAGAGAGAGTGAGAGAGAGAGAGAGAGAGAGAGAGAGAGAGAGAGAGAGGTGAGAGAGTGTGAGTGAGTGAGTGAGTGAGTGAGTGAGTGAGTGAGAATGAATGAGTGAGTAAATTTGATTTTTTCTAAGGTAGTGAAATTTTTACCTGAGCAGCAGCGCAAGGGCACTCGCAGATAGGTTCAAGGTTCACTAGCATTTCACCAAATCCTGGCACACGGATCATAAACCTACAAATGAATAATTAGTGCAGAATGAAAACACACACACACACACTGAAGCTATCCTATTACACTGCCAGACACACAGGGTGGCATGCTATAAGGTTTCATGACCAGCTGCGTCCAGTGAATACTTGCTCACCTCTTGTTAGAATCTTGAGCACAGCTCTCCAGAGTGATGTTGACCTGGAGAACCACCTCTTCATTGCTCTGAACATCAAAACATGATCCATCATCCTGAATACTAAAAAGTAATTTAAAACACAGCAGAGGAAGTGGTTATTTACTCCAACCACATGCACTCACTGGCAGTGAGACCCTTAATTAGAGCCATAGTAGCTCGAGTTACAAAAGACAAATTGTACACAGCGATTATTCTAACCTGTTGCAGCCTGATATTGGAGTATAGCTGAACCCTAGTCCATCTGCAGCATTATCTGGTCTGAGAACAATCCTCTGGCTCACATTCTGCAGTATAATATGACCTACTGCACCAATACACTGTCAACTAACCTCATAGCTTTGTTGGACAAAGTTGACGATGTCTCCACCATCTAGTCCAATGGAGCCTACTAGAGCATCTGGTATCTGATCTCTGATTCTCTGTAGAGAACCAATAATAACACAATAATAACCAATAATAATAACAATGCAATGTGCTGTGGTTTACATTAGAAACAATAGTATAGTGATTAGTTGGTTAAGAATATTAGCATCTCAAGTGCTGTGTTACCATGACAACTGGTATCACCTCAAGTTCTCAGTAATACATGACACAACATGGCATCAGACTATGAGAAATATGACCGACAAAGCTAAATAATTGACCACAAGCCATAGGACTCTCATGCTGACCACAATGCTACTTGTTCCATGGACTCACTCACTTGGTATACTGGAACAGTGTTTTCGACAGTACCAAAGATAGGTATGATATCATGCTGTCTGAGCACATCTCCAACATGTTTGACTGACGGATAGTCCTGGGAGGAGGATACTCACTACTGAGTCTAGACAGATGTTGGCACTCACCAGTTGATCCCAATGAGTATATTCATAGTCACCAGAGTCTTGTATAGCCATATGGCACTGTCCATCATGCGGAGTGAGTATACCAGCTATCTGTTGTCACAATAATAGTCACTAACTAAACAACACAAAACTTCATTACACAATATACCTTCCCATCTCCAGCCGTGTGGGAGGGTACGTCACTGATGTACAACAGAAGATGTCTAGCGTTCTCTCTCCAACCAATCAACTGTGATGGGACAAGTTACACTTTATGATAAAGAGCGATCCTCTCCACTCACCTGATTACATACAACAGCTTGCATTATAGCATCCATGCCTCCTTCCTTTCTGTCTGCTCCATAAGAAATGTTAGTGCGGCTGTTTATGGCAGACTGCAATAAAAACAAACATGTAATATAACATCTCAATGCATGTTAGCTCCTTGTTCCATATCTTTGTAATTTTAAAAGTGTGAAACAGGGGCTCACCTCATAGGCTGCTGTATTAGAGGTAAGGCTGAGCAGATGTCGATAGCTGTATGGTGGGACACACTCACTCACTCCAGTGATGCAAAATCCAAACTGATTTCTACACAGTAAAAATATTTGGTAAAAGATGCTACTATTTTATGACAGCACTAACTTTCCAGGTAATACAGGTGAGAATGGTTCAGTAGGTTTGTCTACAAAGGTACCAAGCCCAATGCGATAGTTGCTGGAAATATTTTGCAGTGTTGAAACTAAAGTGAGAATAATTACATTATTGTTTTCAGCGATGACTAATACTTACTCAACAACGAGCTGAGCCTCCTCAGGTTAGCCAAATCATCACTCAGTGAAGCAGACACATCGAGCAGTAGGTACACGTCAAGGGGATAGTTTCGTTCAGATCTGACTGTAATGTTGAAGCTGACAGGAGACCCTGCATATGTGTGACATAGCTATACCACATTGTTGAAGCTGACAGGAGACCCTGCATATGTGTGACATAGCTATACCACATTGTTGAAGCTGACAGGAGACCTTGCATGTGTGTGACATAGCTATACCACATTGTTGATACAACAACAAGCAACAAGACCTACTGCTAAAAACTATCAGTGGGTTAGATTACATTCCATAAAGCATGGTATAGTCAGTCTGGGATGCACTCTGCCTTACGGTAACATATACCACAAACATCTGTGTGGTCATCAATTATGTGTTTACATCAAGTGAGCCAGAATTTAATTTGCAGAGCAGCATGCATGCAATTCCTTGTGTGTGCATACAACCAATTCATACCAGGTCTGGTCGTGACATTAATCACAGCTGGCAGCACTTGTTGGCTCACTGATGGCAGAGTCTACATTAGTTGAGACTAACATATGATACTACAAAGGGCACATAACAATACCTCCACTCTGCCTTTCACAGTTGACCGTGGATCCTCTATTTGGTCTAGAGAGCACGAGCCAAGAGATCCTCTCACGCCACACCTTTCCATACCAGTGAAATCCTGCACGATTGTATAAACTGCAGTGCAAGCAAACAGCCATTGGCTGGTAGTACCTCATCTTTGCACCAAGTGCAATCTGGTGACGCCTGCAAACAAGCAGTGCAAGTCACTTCTCTCGAGCACACGTTACTCGCCGACTGGGCAACAACACGGCTATCTGTGTAGAGCAGTAATTGAGCGCCACCATCGTCATCATGCAGCAGCTTACCTCGTGCTGAATATGCTAGCAATATTATTACTAAGACGGCTAGGCCGCGGTACCAACAGTAAGAGCTCATCGTTGCAGCAAACAAACTAAGAGCCTAGAATACAATGATGATGATAAACTATGCGACACTAAAGACTAAACAAACTGCTTTTATTAGTCGCCATGTATATTAACACCTAGCCACACCTAGCTGTTCCTGGGAAAACTCTGATCTCAACAGCGGAAAGGACAAAAATGTGAAACGCGTTTCATAATAATAAGTTTTAGTGCAAAGTTCACAATAATACAGCTTAGTTTAGCAGGATTGCAGTTTGGAAAGGAACTGGCGCACACCCTCACTGCTCACACCAGCTTCTAGGAGGTGTTCGTCACACAGACTGGTGTCACCAGATCGAGATGTCTTTATACCGCACAACATAGAGGCTTTGCAGCCAGCATCACAGTAAGGATGAGGTATATGCATCTTGTATGAGTACCTAGTAGGACAGTAAGTAATGAGTGGTCACACTCCACATACTCACTGATAGTATTTCTGGAATAGCGCATCATCAGTTTCAAAGCGATTGACCAGGTCACCAAAGTCTTTAGGAAAGCATGTCTTCATACCATAATCCTCTGATGCAGTGTATTCTAGTAACCAGTTAGTGTTGTTGTTAAGATTAGCATCTGTTAGATTCAAATAGTTTACTGCAAAGTCCAATAAACCCTAAACACAGCATTGAGCAGTAAGAAGAATAACATCAATGCAGACATACGTTAGTAGACTCCTTATAGTCACCATCAATAGTGTATATACGATAGCCAAGGTTTAGGTTAGTAAATGGTGTGACACTTGGTCCAATCATGACAAAGCTGTGCAAGTGTAGACAGTTTATGCAATAATCAACATGAAGCTGTGTGTACCTGGTAGGTCGAGATGTGTTGCGCTCATCATAATGTACATACAGTCCATCAGAATGAGCATGACCAAAGAACTGACCAACTATTGTACTCTCATATCTGCACCATGAGACCAATTATCCATGAGTGTAGATAGATGAGTGCATGGCAGACCTATCTACTATCTTATGATAGTTCCAGCTCCAAGCTTGTATACAGTCACCATGACCTGGTGGTATATGGCCAATAATGTGCACTCTCTCTCCTTTGTCCTCTGCTGCCTGCAACTGGTCTATCAGCCATTGTAGCTGTCCTGCTGGATCAGTGCCATTGATTAGCAACCACCTGTAGTAAACACACACGCCCTGCTCAATGAGCTGCTCATAATTATCCGTACTTCCTCCCATAATTAACCGTACTTCCTTCCTGGGCCTTACCAGTTCATGTTATTGCAATAGTTAGTTTGCAGTGAAATTACTCTCAAATTTGATCTGATCAAAATGTTGTAAAATCCTCCTCTACAAAAACGAGATGAAAAATGTCATTTATCTTGAATGCAAATACAATATCGTACCTCTGTACTGTTGTCTTGGCTAGTGGATCATTCAACCATGAGTCCCATAGTTCAGCAGCAGCATCCAGCAACCACGAGTTGGAATTCTCTCCCGTTATAAATGGTGGAGGGAAACTGACAAGAATTACTGATCTTCTTGTATTGCTAACACCAGCTCTACCTGTTGACAGGAGCACTCTCATGATTCCCCAGGGATGGAAACACTCGCTTGTCAGGTAGATACTTCCTCATTAGTTCAACACATTCTGTTAGTATATCTAACTGGTCTGTTCTAGACTGGTTCCATACATTGTGAGCTGGTAGATCACCAGTCCAATAGATCCAGTCAAACTACAACAATGAATAGCTATATCAAATTGTAGCAAGAGCCACAGTCACACACAGTTACAACATAGCTAATCAAGTTCTTGTGCATAATATTGTATTTGGCTTCACCTCATTGCTCTTGTTAGCAAGATCTTCCAGAAGGTTCTCAATGGTCCAGAGAGGTGTGTCACAGGTGAAGTCTCCCCAATATCCTGCTGCTGTCTTCCCTGTACCTATATTATTTATACACAATATATTCACTCGACATTATTAATTGAAGCATTAAATCTTGCCTTTTACCTTTCTCATTGGGTGGTCTGCAGCACAGTGGCTCTCCACAGTCATTGCTAAGACCAGGAGTGTACAATCGATCAAAGTGCATGTCTGAAAGGTGCAGTATCCTGTTGGTTGGTGATCCATCCTATTGTAGATCAGTTATTTTAGGAGATGTTTTCAATAACATTATTCACATACACTTATAGCTTTTGATAAAAACTGAAACTACATTTGAAGTCCCTCAAGTTAGTGTAATGCTAAAAATGCATGTATTACACATGTCACAAACACACAACAGAGCACCACTGGTACACAGTGAGCTAGGTCAGCTAGTGGTCAGCTTACTGGTGGAGGATTGAGTACTGCAACAGGAGGCTTGGGTGTGGCTGGGAAGGTGACATTCCATGATTGATGGCGAGGATCATACGGTTTACCACAGCTTGATCCCAGCAGTATACCACACACCTCCTCAGGACTGAGGACCACATGTGCAAACACGTACAGTACCTCGACCTGGACAAAGAAAGGGTCGATTGCTGCTTGCTACAATTCAGTAGAGACAGCCCACCTTAAACTCGGGAATGACAAGGCGACAAACGTTTTCGTCTTCAGTCTTCGTGATGATGCATATTTCAATCGCTGCTTTTACAATCTCGTCCTCAGTTGCTCCTCGAGAGAACAGATCTTGGACAACACCCACGCCTAGCTTACACGCGTCGCACTCGAGCGAGCCAGACAAGTGCTCCATGGCGCTACTTATCGCTCCCCAGCGCAACTCCTGTTTAGGAAGGCTGGCAGTCAGTGACGGTGCAGCTACCATCAGAAGCAAGAGAGAGACAGCTAACAGCAGGCACTCCATGATTCTCGACAGCACTGCAGACTAATCACGCGCGTGTGGGCCATCTCGGGCCTCGGGGCCCATTATTAGCCTCGCGGGGCCAGCTGATTTGCAGGTGCCACGCCCATAAAAAGCATGCATTTGCACTTATTATGAAAAATAATTATTAGCAAGATTGCAAGTCGGTGAGGAACTGGCGCACATAATCACTGCTCACACCAAATTGCATGAGGTATTTATCACACAGAATATGATCATGGGATCGAGATGTCTTCATTCCGCACAACATGGAGGCTTTGCAGCCAGCATCACAGTAAGGATGAGGTATATGCATCTTGTATGAGTACCTAGTAGGACAGTAAGTATTGAGCGGTCACACTCCACATACTCACTGATAGTATTTCTGGAATAGCGCATCATCAGTTTCAAAGCGATTCACCAGGTCACCAAAGTCTTTAGGAAAGCATGTCTTCATACCATAATCCTCTGATGCAGTGTATTCTAGTAACCAGTTAGTGTTGTTGTTAAGATTAGCATCTGTTAGATTCAAATAGTTTACTGCAAAGTCCAATAAACCCTAAACACAGCATTGAGCAGTAAGAAATACGTTGTAGACTCAATGCAGACATACGTTAGTAGACTCCTTATAGTCACCATCAATAGTGTATATATGATAGCCAAGGTTTAGGTTAGTAAATGGTGTGACACTTGGTCCAATCATGACAAAGCTGTGCAAGTGTAGACAGTTTATGCAATAATCAACATGAAGCTGTGTGTACCTGGTAGGTCGAGATGTGTTGCGCTCATCATAATGTACATACAGTCCATCAGAATGAGCATGACCAAAGAACTGACCAACTATTGTACTCTCATATCTGCACCATGAGACCAATTATCCATGAGTGTAGATAGATGAGTGCATGGCAGACCTATCTACTATCTTATGATAGTTCCAGCTCCAAGCTTGTATACAGTCACCATGACCTGGTGGTATATGGCCAATAATGTGCACTCTCTCTCCTTTGTCCTCTGCTGCCTGCAACTGGTCTATCAGCCATTGTAGCTGTCCTGCTGGATCAGTGCCATTGATTAGCAACCACCTGTAGTAAACACACACGCCCTGCTCAATGAGCTGCTCATAATTATCCGTACTTCCTCCCATAATTAACCGTACTTCCTTCCTGGGCCTTACCAGTTCATGTTATTGCAATAGTTAGTTTGCAGTGAAATTACTCTCAAATTTGATCTGATCAAAATGTTGTAAAATCCTCCTCTACAAAAACGAGATGAAAAATGTCATTTATCTTGAATGCAAATACAATATCGTACCTCTGTACTGTTGTCTTGGCTAGTGGATCATTCAACCATGAGTCCCATAGTTCAGCAGCAGCATCCAGCAACCACGAGTTGGAATTCTCTCCCGTTATAAATGGTGGAGGGAAACTGACAAGAATTACTGATCTTCTTGTATTGCTAACACCAGCTCTACCTGTTGACAGGAGCACTCTCATGATTCCCCAGGGATGGAAACACTCGCTTGTCAGGTAGATACTTCCTCATTAGTTCAACACATTCTGTTAGTATATCTAACTGGTCTGTTCTAGACTGGTTCCATACATTGTGAGCTGGTAGATCACCAGTCCAATAGATCCAGTCAAACTACAACAATGAATAGCTATATCAAATTGTAGCAAGAGCCACAGTCACACACAGTTACAACATAGCTAATCAAGTTCTTGTGCATAATATTGTATTTGGCTTCACCTCATTGCTCTTGTTAGCAAGATCTTCCAGAAGGTTCTCAATGGTCCAGAGAGGTGTGTCACAGGTGAAGTCTCCCCAATATCCTGCTGTAGTCTTCCCTGTACCTATATTATTTATACACAATATATTCACTCGACATTATTAATTGAAGCATTAAATCTTGCCTTTTACCTTTCTCATTGGGTGGTCTGCAGCACAGTGGCTCTCCACAGTCATTGCTAAGACCAGGAGTGTACAATCGATCAAAGTGCATGTCTGAAAGGTGCAGTATCCTGTTGGTTGGTGATCCATCCTATTGTAGATCAGTTATTTTAGGAGATGTTTTCAATAACATTATTCACATACACTTATAGCTTTTGATAAAAACTGAAACTACATTTGAAGTCCCTCAAGTTAGTGTAATGCTAAAAATGCATGTATTACACATGTCACAAACACACAACAGAGCACCACTGGTACACAGTGAGCTAGGTCAGCTAGTGGTCAGCTTACTGGTGGAGGATTGAGTACTGCAACAGGAGGCTTGGGTGTGGCTGGGAAGGTGACATTCCATGATTGATGGCGAGGATCATACGGTTTACCACAGCTTGATCCCAGCAGTATACCACACACCTCCTCAGGACTGAGGACCACATGTGCAAACACGTACAGTACCTCGACCTGGACAAAGAAAGGGTCGATTGCTGCTTGCTACAATTCAGTAGAGACAGCCCACCTTAAACTCGGGAATGACAAGGCGACAAACGTTTTCGTCTTCAGTCTTCGTGATGATGCATATTTCAATCGCTGCTTTTACAATCTCGTCCTCAGTTGCTCCTCGAGAGAACAGATCTTGGACAACACCCATGCCTAGCTTACACGCGTCGCACTCGAGCGAGCCAGACAAGTGCTCCATGGCGCTACTTATCGCTCCCCAGCGCAACTCCTGTTTAGGAAGGCTGGCAGTCAGTGACGGTGCAGCTACCATCAGAAGCAAGAGAGAGACAGCTAACAGCAGGCACTCCATGATTCTCGACAGCACTGCAGACTAATCACGCGCGTGTGGGCCATCTCGGGCCTCGGGGCCCATTATTAGCCTCGCGGGGCCAGCTGATTTGCAGGTGCCACGCCCATAAAAAGCATGCATTTGCACTTATTATGAAAAATAATTATTAGCAAGATTGCAAGTCGGTGAGGAACTGGCGCACATAATCACTGCTCACACCAAATTGCATGAGGTATTTATCACACAGAATATGATCATGGGATCGAGATGTCTTCATTCCGCACAACATAGAGGCCTTGCAGCCAGCATCACAGTAAGGATGAGGTATATGCATCTTGTATGAGTACCTAGTAGGACAGTAAGTATTGAGCGGTCACACTCCACATACTCACTGATAGTATTTCTGGAATAGCGCATCATCAGTTTCAAAGCGATTCACCAGGTCACCAAAGTCTTTAGGAAAGCATGTCTTCATACCATAATCCTCTGATGCAGTGTATTCTAGTAACCAGTTAGTGTTGTTGTTAAGATTAGCATCTGTTAGATTCAAATAGTTTACTGCAAAGTCCAATAAACCCTAAACACAGCATTGAGCAGTAAGAAATACGTTGTAGACTCAATGCAGACATACGTTAGTAGACTCCTTATAGTCACCGTCAATAGTGTATATATGATAGCCAAGGTTTAGGTTAGTAAATGGTGTGACACTTGGTCCAATCATGACAAAGCTGTGCAAGTGTAGACAGTTTATGCAATAATCAACATGAAGCTGTGTGTACCTGGTAGGTCGAGATGTGTTGCGCTCATCATAATGTACATACAGTCCATCAGAATGAGCATGACCAAAGAACTGACCAACTATTGTACTCTCATATCTGCACCATGAGACCAATTATCCATGAGTGTAGATAGATGAGTGCATGGCAGACCTATCTACTATCTTATGATAGTTCCAGCTCCAAGCTTGTATGCAGTCACCATGACCTGGTGGTATATGACCAATAATGTGCACTCTCTCTCCTTTGTCCTCTGCTGCCTGCAACTGGTCTATCAGCCATTGTAGCTGTCCTGCTGGATCAGCGGCATTGATTAGCAACCACCTAAACACATAAAGCTAGCTCTTTTTCTCTCTATAGCTAGCATGCACTCTTACCAGTTCATTTTATTACAATAGTTAGTCTGAAGTGAGATTACTCTCAAACTTGGTCGGATCAAAATGTTATAAAATCCTCCTCTATATACATTGCATAATAATCACTTAAAAATTGAATTGAGCATAACTTGATTACCTCTGTACTGTTCTCTTGGCTAGTGGATCATTCAACCATGATTCCCATAGTTCAGCAGCAGCATCCAGCAACCACGAGTTAGAGTTCTCTCCCGTTATAAATGGTGGAGGAAAACTGACAAGAATTACTGAGCTTCTTGTATTGCTAACGCCAGCTATATACCTGTTGACAGGAGCACTCTCATGATTCCCCAGGGATGGAAACACTCGCTTGTCAGGTAGATACTTCCTCATTAGTTCAACACATTCTGTTAGTATATCTAACTGGTCTGTTCTAGACTGGTTCCATACATTGTGAGCTGGTAG